>AWOL01S0002473.1:96031-130614 GCA_000715115.1 Nicotiana otophora | reverse complement strand
TTGCATTCATGGTTGGTGAGCGGGTATTGCTCCGGGTTTCGCCTATGAAGGGTGTGATGAGGTTCGGGAAGAAGGGCAAGTTGAGCCCTAGGTATATTGGGCCTTTTGAGATTCTTGAGAGAGTTGGAGAGGTGGCTTACAGACTTGCACTACCACCTAGTCTTTCTGCGGTTTATCCAGTATTCCATGTTTCTATGCTTCGGAAATATCACGACGATCCGTCTCATGTGTTAGATTTCCGTTCGGTTCAGTTGGACAAGGATCTATCTTATGTTGAGGAACCAGTGGCTATTTTAGATAGGCAGGTTCGAAAGCTGAGGTCAAAGAATATTGCTTCCGTAAAGGTTCAGTGGAGGGGTCATCCGGTCGAGGAGGCGACTTGGGAGGTCGAGAATGATTTACGCAGCTGTTATCCACACTTATTCACCAGCTCAGGTACTTTTTCTAACTCCGTTCGAGGACGAACGTTTGTTTTAGAGGTGGAGAATGTGATGACCCAAAATGTCATCTTTAAATGTAATGATTAATTATGTGATCTAGGCACTATTTACCATTACTCGACTTGCGTGTACAGTCAGTAAAAATTTTCCAGAAAATTTTCAGGTGCAAAATGGATTAAAATGTGAATTAGATGTTTAAAATACAACTAAGTTGACTTTGGTCAACATTTTGAGCAAACGGACTCGGATCAGTATTTTGACAGTTCCGGTAGGTCCGTATCGTGAATTGGGACTTGGGCGTATGCCCGGAACTAAATTTCGAGGTCCCTAGCCCGAGATATGGAATTTTAATGAAAAATTTAAAGTTTGAGTTCAAATAGTGACCGGATGTCGAGTTATGTGCAAATGACCCCGGAATAGAATTTTGATGATTCCAACAGCTCCGTATGGTGATTTTGGACTTAGAAACGTGATCGAAATTGTTTTTGGAAGTCTGTAGTGAAATTAGACTTGAAATGGCTAAAATAGAAATTTTTAAAGTTTGAAAGTTTGACCGGAGAGTTGACTTTTTAATATAGGGGTCAGAATCTAGTTCTGAAAATTTTTATAGCTCCGTTATGTCATTTGTGACTTGGGTGCAAATTTGAGGTCTATCGGACTTGATTTGATAGGTTCCGGTGTTGTTTGTAGAAATTAGAAATTTCAAAGTTCATTATTCTCGAATTGGGGTGAAATTCATGGTTTTAGCATTGTTTAAGGTGATTTGAGGATTCGACTAAGTTCGTATGATGTTTTAAGACTTGTTGGTATATTTGATTGAGGTCCCGAGGGCCTCGGGTGAGTTTCGGATGGTTAACGGATCAAGAATTGAACTAGAACAGCTGCTGCAATTTCCTTCTGTTGGAAATTTTGCTTCTGTCCAGAAATCGAGGCCAGATCGAGCTTAAGGTCGAGGGCCACGATCGAAGCCTAGATCGAGCTTAGGGTCGAGGGGCACGATCGAAACCCAGATCGAACTCAGGATCGAGGGCCACGATCGAAGCCATGATCGAGCCCAGAGTCGAGGGCCACGATCGAAGCCATGATCGAGTCCACAGTTGAGGGCCACGATCGAAGCCCGGGTCGAACTCATAATCGAAGGCCATGACCGAGGCCCATGATCGGAACCCATGATCGGACTCCCCATGATCGAGGCCCAGGATCGGACTCTCATGATCGAGGTCCGGGATTGGACTCTCATGATCGAGGTCCAGGATCGGACTCCACGATCGAGGTCAGCCTGGACAGATCCGTAAGTTATAAAAACAAGGGGGGGATTCGCCCCATTCGCCATTTTTAACAACTTGGAGCTTGAGCAGAGGCGATTTTTGATATATCTTCAAGGAAAAACATTGGGGTAAGTGTTCTTAACTCAATCTTGGTTAGATTACCCGAATCCATCACTGTTTTTAACACTTAAATTGGTGATTTAAGTTGGAAAAATTTGAAAACCCTCTTGGATAGATTTATCGATTTGAGGGTCGAATCATTATTGGAATTTAGTCATTTTGGTATGGTTAGACTCGTGGTTGAATGGACATTCATATTTCGTAACTTTTGTCGGATTCCAAGATGTGGGCTCCACAGGACATTTTTGAATTAATTTCGGATTTTATTGAAAATGTAGTATTTTCTTATAAAATTAATTCTATAATTTTTGTTGACTGTATCGAATTAATTATGACCAGATACGAGTCGATCGGAGTCGGAAAATCAAGGAAAAAGTATAATACTTGATTAAATTGGAGCAAGTCGAGGTAAGTGACTTGTCTAACCTTGTGTGGGGAAAATTTTCCCTAGGATTGATATTAATGTGATTTTTGAATTATGTTGAAAGTCGTGTACACGAGGTGACGAGTGTGTACACGGGCTAAATTTGAAGGATTATATATTTTTTAAATTGTGTAAATCATTGTTGTGCATTTATTAAAATATTCTATGTTGTTATATTCTTCATCATTGATTAAATGTTTATATTTTAAATTTGTTTGATCTTCTCCTGCTAATTGTTTTATTTGTTTATTTGAAACTTGGTTTATTTTATTATGTGAATTATTTGAAGGTTCATTTTCTCTAAATTAAACATTATTAATTTGAAGTATTCGGCATTGTTTTAAAACTTGATATTGAAGCAACGTGTTAAAGAATTTAAAATATTATTTTTCTGAATTATTTACTCCTGAATATTTTTGTAAGATTTTCGTACTGATTATGATGGAGCAGTGAGCTCTTTATTGTGGAAAAATATTGTTGTTGAATTATTTTGGCAAGTTAAATTATTTGAGCACTTGAGGTGCAAATTGTGATATATTGTGATATTGATACGCATGCGGTGGTATAAGGTCTGGGTGTTAAAACGCATGCGGTGAGATAAGGGTGGCTTGATACGCGTGGCTAGTAGGGGTAACTACTAGAAGTCATGCGGTGTGATAAGGGTGGCTAAAACGCGGGATGCTATTTCGGAAAAAATATTTTCTTTAAATAAATTGTGAAGGCTCCCACGGTGGTATAAGAAAATGAGATATTGTGAATTTATTTATGATTTGGAACTACGAGGCGGTACCTCAGGAGTGCCCTTGGTTATATTGATTTATGGCCATAGTTGCTTTCGATTAATTGTTGTGATTTTCATAAAGTTGAAGAAAATTCTGTTTTGATTCCACGAGATATTATTTGCAATTATTTAGTGTCATTAAATGTGACATACTATTTGATTCACTTCCAATGTCATTTTATTTTACTACATTGATAAACATTTTACCATGCCATTATTATATTCCAGTAGGGCCTCACCTGACCTCGTCACTACTCTACCGAGGTTAGGCTTGGCACTTACTGGGTACCGCTGTGGGGTACTCATACTATGCTTCTACACATCTTTTTGTGCAGATCCAGGTACATTTTACCAGCCTAGACGTCACTGAGTTACCTGCACACGGAGACTTCGAGGTATATCTGCCAGCGTCCGCAGACTCCGGAGTCCCCTTCTATCATTTTATGTTGCTTCCTTATATTTTATTTAGACCTTGACTTATAGAGATATTGAGAATAAATTCTTAGAAGCTTATGACTTATTTCTACCTGGTGTTTGGGAGTTGTAATCATTTGAATTGTAGATTATTTATTTTCAGATATATATGATTATTCTGCATTGATAGGCTTACCTAGCCTTAGAGACTAGGTGTCATCACGACACCCTACGGAGGGAAATTTGGGGTCGTGACATTTAGTAAATCCTGTTTTTTTTTCTTGACTTGTACTTTGTCTAAATTATAGGTTTCTTGCTCTAATTGTTATTTTCATTTGTTTGAGCTGCGTATTTACTTCGGACTACGGGATGGTATCCCGGGAGATACCCCTGCATATTTACTTTGGGACTACGAAACGGCATTCCGGGAGATCCCCTACATATATTTACTTTGGGACTACGCGACGGTATCCCGGGAGACCCCCCTACCCCTGTCTTGCATATTTACTTTGGGAATGCGGAACGGTATTCTGGGAGATCCCCCTGCACATTTACGTTTGGGACTACGAGACGGTATCTCGGGAGATTCCCTGTTGTTATTGCTGTGTACTGAGCTATTACCTTTCTATGATTTCATTCTTGTTAAATTTCAGTCTTTATTTTACTGCGATATTTCATTCTGCCTTGCTCTATTATTTATATACCAGTAAGGCCCTGACCTGACCTCGTCACTACTCGACCGAGGATAGGCTTGGCACTTACTGGGTACCATTGTGGAGTACTCACGCCCTTTTCTGCATATATATTTCGTGTGCATATCCAGGTTCTTCCTACCGGCCTCATCTTTAGTTATTGTTGCTGCTGTTTATCGGAGACTTTAAGGTACATCTGCTCGCACCCACAGATCCTCGAAGTCCCCCTCTATCCCCTTATATTGATTCTTCTCTTATTTCTATAGACATTGATGTATAGAATAGTTAGAATTTCGTAGAAGCTTGTGACTTGCGGTGTTATGGGTCTTGGGAGAGTTGTGTACATTTCGAAAGTGATTATTGTATATGCCGAGCGGCATGTGAAATGTTTTATTTAAAATATCTGTTACTGTTGGTTGTTAATTTTTATGTTTTTTATTTCTTTTCTGCAAATGTTAGGCTTACCTAGTCGTAGAGACTAGGTGTCGTCACGACGATTCACGGAGGGAGAATTTGGGTCGTGACATTTTGCTCGTTATTTGGATATGCCCTGTGAGTCCTTAGTTTCACATATTCATGTATCTATGCTGGTTGGCGATACTATTGTTGTGGATCGTGTGTGTCGGTCGTGTGTGGTGGCTATTGGGGGATTGGAGACTAGAGTAGATCTCTTATTTCTTAGTATGGTTGATTTCGACGTAATTTTGGGTATGTATTAGTTGTCCCCATGTCATGCTATTCCGGACTGTTACGCTAAGACCATGACAATTGAGGTATTTGTCATATTTGGCCTTTGTGAGGGATGTTGTTGCCGACACTCCTACTATTATTTCTGTTCCGATAGTGCGAGATTTTTCGAATGTGTTTCCTGCAGACCTGTTAGGCATGCTGCCCGAAAGAGATATTGACTTTGGTATTGACTTGGTGCCGGGTACTCAGCCCATTTCTATTTCTTCGTATAGTATGGCACTAGCTGAGTTGAAGGAATTGAAAGAACAACTTCAGGAACTTCTTAATAAGAGGTTTATTAGGCCTAGTATGTTGCCTTGGGGTTCACCGGTTCTGTTTGTGAGGAATAAGGATGGTACTATGTGGATGTGCATCAACTATAGGGATTTGAACAAAGTTACAATCAAGAACAAGTATCCTTTGTCGCGCATTGATGATTTATTTGACCAGCTTCAGGGAGCGAGGGTGTCCTCTAAGATAAATTTAAGGTCTAGGTATCACTAGTTGAAGATTCGGGACTCGAATATTCTAAAGACGACATTCAGGACCCGCTATGGTCACTATGAGTTCCTTGTGATGTTGTTTGGGTTTGGTAATGATCCGACTTGTCGTTTTAAGAATTTACGCTCCGTTCAGCGACCTAAGGTCTCGAGCAGCTTTGTAATATGTGTTATGACCTGCGTGTATGGTCGAGTTTGGTTTTTGGAAAATACGGAATTTAATTAAAAGGACAATTCTCATTTTGAAGCTTAAAATGTGAAGAGTTGACCGGAGTTTGCCTTTTGAGCAAATGACTCCGGGATGGAGTTTGATGATTCCAATAGCTTCGTATGGTGATTTTTGAATTTAGGGGCATGTTCGGATGTTGCATTGGAGGTTTGTAGGTTATTTTAGCATCAAATGGTGAAAGCTGGAAAAATGGTTAAATTTTGAAAAATTGACCGGGAGTGAACTTTATGATATCGGGGTCGGATTCTGATTTTCGAAAGTCGGAGTAGGTCCGTAATGTCAATTATGGCTTATGTGCAAAATTTAAGATCAATCGGATTTGATTTGATAGGTTTCGGCATCAGATGAAGAAATTTGAAGTTTTAAAGTTCATTAGTCTTGAATCAATGTGCAATTCATGTTTTGGCATTGTTTAATGCGATTTAAAGGCTCGAATAGGTTTGTATGATGTTTTAGGACTTGTTTGTATGTTTGGTTGAGGTCCCGGGGGGCCTCGGGTGGATTTCGGAAGGTTAACAGATTAATTTTGGACTTGGAAGGCTGCCGAAGAATTTCTAGTGTCCAACTCTGGTTTCCTTCTTCGCGTTCACGAAGGGTAACTAGGAAACGTGTGAGGATTTTTCTTCGCATTTGCGATGATGTACACGCGTTCGCGAATGTGTAGGAAGTTGTTCATCGCGTGTGCATATGTGGTGTCGCGTTCGCGAAGGCCTGGTCTCAGCATGCATCGCGTTCGTGTGGGGGAGACCGCGTTCGCGAAGAGGAAGAAGAGGAAACTGGGACCCCACGCGTTTGGTCTTCGCGTTCGAGAAGGGTGTCCCGCGTTCGCGAAGCCTGCGGTCAGTTAGGCATCGCATTTGCGAGAAGGACCTCACGTTCGCGTAAGAGGTTTTGTTGGCTGAGAATTGTTGTGCTTCGCGAACGCGAGGCACATTCCGCATTCGTGAAGAGAAAAACACATGGGTAGAATTAAAAGTCCCAAAACTGGAGTTTTGAGTTCATAACACAAAAATAGAGTTGGGGAGCTCCGTTTGGGCTATTTTCAGAGACATATTTTACCACACAACTTGGGGTAATATTCTTGACTCCCTTGTGATTATAGTGCATGAATCTATGGTTATATTCATCATTTAATTCGAGTTTTAATGGAGAAAATTGAGATTTTTGTAAAACTTTTCAAAAATGAAAATTCAAGATTCTGAGGACGATTTGTTATTGGAATTCGATAAAATTGATATGATTGAACTTGTATCGGAATGGGTGTTCGGATTTCGTGAAACTTATGCCGGGTTTCGAGAGGCGGGTCCCGCTTTGACTTTTGGTTGACCTTTTAGGATAAAATTTTATGTCGACATTTTATTATCCGAAATTATTTTCGATGAATTTTAATGAAGTTATACAATTAATTTGGATAGATTTTAGCTGTCCGGAGGTCAATTCAAGCAAGAAGGTGATTTTGGAATATCGACATTACTTGAAAAAGGCAAGTGTCTTGCCTAACCCTGAGTGGAAAAAATTACTCCTTAGGCATCGAGTCTTATGTGCCATTTGTGAAATATGAAAAGTCGTGTACGCGAGGTGACGAGTACGTACGTAGGCTAATATGAGCAAAATTTATTGGATTAAAATCCTAGGCATTATTGTGTAGTAAATTGGATAATTATTGGCATTTATTATATCATCTATTTGACATGCCTCAATCATTGTTTGTCGAATTTGTTTTATATGCCAATTTGATGTGATTGTTACTTGAATATTTATATGAATTGCGTGAGTTTGTTGATTTGGTATTTCCTGGAAATAATTATATTATGGATTTTCCATTTATAAATAATTAATGAAATAAGTTTAAACTTAGGTGTTAATATAATTATCAAGAATTTGGATTAATAAAGGTGTTGCCCTATACTGAGTATTTTCTATCTCTGTTGATTGTTTTGAGGTTTTATATATGTTGGGTGGATCCTTGGGCTATTTTTGAGAAATTTATTGATTTTACTATATCATTAGAATTGATTGTGGTCATTGGGCAAATTGTGATAGGAATTTATTGTGTTGTGTTGTCATGATAATATTCTGTGTAAATTATTATATGATTTGAGTTATTATTATGAGGATATAAGGGTGGCATTTCACTGTTGATATTATGTGGGTATAAGGGTGGTATTTCACTGCTGATATTATGTGGGTATAAGGGTGGTATTTTACTGTGGTTCTGTGTGTTGGGGTATCGTCTGGGAGGTGTGATAAAGATGACTATTATACTGAGAGATAATGGTGGATATAGGACTATAAGGGTGGCTATTGATATTGTCAGGGTGGAGGGATAAGGGAGGCTACTATAGGAGTGATAAAGGTGGCTATAGGAGAGATAATGGTGGCTATATGAGAGATAAGAGTGGCTATTATCAGGGATGGTATATGATGATGTGGAGTTATTGTGTTGGTAATTTTTATGTGATGATGTGGGGTTATTACATTAGCAATTTTCATGTGATGTTGTGATTTTTCTTGTGTTTATTTTTATATCTTGTGCAATTTGTCTTGTTGTTTCTGTAAACTTGATAATAGTTTGATCTATGTTGGAATTGGGAGTCTGCAGCTATTGCCAGACAGATTATGAAATGAAATGTGGGCACGAGGTGCCATGAGTAAATAATGATGATATTGATACGTGAATAGTCCGTGCATTTGTGATATGAAATGTGGGCACGAGGTGCCGTGAGTAAATGATGATTATAATGACACATGGGTTGTCCGTGAAGTTGTGATAGCGAAATTGGTACGAGGTGCCGTAGAAATATGAAAGTGAGCTGAGACCCGTATTTTATGATTTTGAAATTAGGTGTTCCAGGGTGACTTTTATTCTAAATATATTTATTTGAAAGAATTATATTTGAAAGAGATTTATTTGAAAGAATTAGATTGGAAAGATATTTATTTGAATAAATTATATTTGAAAAAGATTTATTTGAAAGAATTATATTTGAAAGATATTTATTTGAAGGGAATATATTTGAAATATATTTATTGGAAAGTATTATATCCTGAAGATTATTATTTGAAATACATATAGGTGAAAGATTTATATTTGAATGGCTTGATTAATTGGTTGTACTTGTATTCATTATTTGTTGAGCAACATATATGGTGTTCTTGTTGCTCTGCTGTGTGTATCACTGGTTGATTATTGTTGACATTATTATTATTATTTGTTTCCTATTATATTTGTATTCTATATTGCACAGGTTATTAGACTAGTGAGTGTCTTGATTGTACCTCGTCGCTACTCCACCGAGGTTAGTCTTGATACTTACTGGGTACCGACTGTGGTGTACTCATACTACACTTCTGTACATTTTTGTGCAGAGCCAGGTATTGAAGGTATCAGACTCTGGCAGAGTTAGTGTGTTGAACGCAAGGATTCAAGGTAGAGCTGCTTGGTCGTCGCAGTCCCTTGGAGTCTTTCTATTTTCTTGTACTGTCAACTCTTATTCGAACAGTATTGTATATTCGATCCTTGAGATCATTGCATGTATTCAGTTAGAGTTCGTGACTCAGTATTACCAGTCTTGGAAGGTTGTTTGTAATTATTTCCGTTGTTGGTTTCAAAAAACAATTGGGCTTGAATTGTAATTATAATCGGCTTACTTAGTCTTAGAGACTATGTGCCATCATGATGCCTGTAGTGGGATTTTGGGTCGTGATAGGCTTACCAACTCCCCAGCAACATTCATGCATCTGATAAACAATGTATTCCAGCCATATCTTAATTCGTTTGTCATAGTATTTTTTGATGAAATCTTGGTATACTCACGTAGCCAGGAGGAGCATGCACATCATTTGAGAATTGTACTACAGAGGTTGAGGGAGGAGAAGCTTTATGCCAAGTTCTCCAAGTGTGAGTTCTAGCTCAGTTCGGTGGCGTTCTTAGGACACATGGTGTCAAGTGAGGGGATTAAGGTGGATTTAAAGAAGATAGAGGCAGTTCAGAGTTGGTACATACCGTCTTCAGCTACTAAGATTCGGAGTTTGCTCGGTTTGGGCAGATATTATCGTCGCTTCGTGGAAGGTTTCCCATCCATTGCGGCACCTTTGACCAGGTTGACCTAGAAGGATGCTCCATTCAGGTGGTCGGATGTGTGTGAAGAGAGCTTTCAGAAGCTCAAGACTGCCTTGACCACAACTCCAATTCTTTTTTTGTCTTCGGTGTCAGGTTCTTATATAGTTTATTGTAATGCTTCTTGGATTGGTATTGGGTATGTCTTTATGCGGGAGGGTAGAGTGATTGCTTATGCTTTCCGCCAGTTGAATCCCAATGAGAAGAACTACCACTTCCATGATTTGGAGTTGGCACCCATCGTTCATGCATTGACGATTTAGAGGTATTAACTCTAGGGTGTGACTTGTGAGGTATTTACAAATAATCAGTCTCCAGCACTTGTTCAAGCAAAAGGATCTAAATTTGAGGCAGCGGAGATGGTTGGAGCTATTAAAGGACTTTACCATTATGTATCATCCCGGGAAGGGCAATATGGTAGCAGATGTCTTGAGTAGAAAGGCAGTGAGTATGGGTAGCCTTGCATTCATTCCCATTGGTGAAATACCGCTGGCATCAGATGTTCACACCTCGCATCAGTTTGTGAGGTTAGATGTTTCGCAGCCCAGTTAGGGTCTAGCTTGTGTGGTTTCTCGGTCTTCCTTTTATAATCGCACTAGAGAGCGTTAGTATAATGACCCCCCATTTTCTTGTCCTCAAGGACACATTGATACCAAGGAAGTTACTATTGGGGATGATGGAGTGTTGCGGATACAGTGTCGGATTTGTGTGCCCAATGTGGATGAGCTACGTGAGTTGATTCTTGAGGAAGCTCACAGTTTGCGGTATCCCATTCATCCGGGTGCCGCAAAAATATATCAGGACTTGAGGTAGCACTATTGGTGGAGGAGGATAAAGAAATATATAGTAGGGTTTTTAGATCAGTGCCTAAATTGTCAGCAGGTGAAGTACGATCATCGGAGACCGAGCGGATTGCCTCAGAGGCTTGAAATTTTGGAGTGCAAATGAGAGCGTAGCACCATGGACTTCGTAGTTGGGCTCCCATTGACTTCGAGGAAGTTTGATGCTATTTGGCTGATTGTGGATCTGTTTACCAAGTATGTGTATTTCATTCAAGTTGGGACTATCTATTATTCGGAGCGGTTGGCTGGGATCTACATTTACGAGATTGTTCGCCTTCACGGTGTGCTGGTGTCAATCATTTCAGATCGGGGCACATAGTTTACATCGCAGTTTTTGAGAGCAGCACAGCGAGAGTTAGGCACACGGGTTAAGGTGAGTATAACATTCTACCCTCAGACAGACAGACAGTCCGAGCGCATTATTCAGATATTAGAGGACATGTTGCGCACTTGTGTCGTGGAATTCGGGGGTTCTTGGAATTAGTTTCTGCCACTTGAAGAGTTTGCCTACAACAACAGCTACCAATCAGCATTCAGATGGCTTTTATGAGGCTTTGTATAGGAGACGATGTCGATCTCCGATGGGTTGGTTCGAGCTTGGTGAGGCTAGGCTATTGGGTATTGACATGGTTCAGGATGCTTTGGACAAGGTTAAGTTGATTCAGGATTGGTTTCACACGGTGCAGTCTAGATAGAAGAGCTGTATCGATCGGAAGGTTCGTGATATTACTTACATGATAGGAGAGAAGGTACTGGTTATACTTTCACCCATAAAGGGTGTTATGAAGTTAGGGAAGAAGGGCAAGTTGAGCCTCGGTATATTGGGGCTTTTGAGGTACTTGGGAGGATTGGAGAGGTGTCTTACAAGCTTGAATTGCCGCAAATTCTATCGGGTATTCATCTAGTGTTTCATCTTTCCATGCTCCGGAAGTATGTCGGCGATCCATCTCATTTTTTGGACTTCACCACGGTTCAGTTGGATGGTGATTTGACTTATGATGTGGAGCCGGTAGCTATTTTGGATCGGCAGGTTCGAAAATTGAGGTCAAAGAATATAGCTTCAGTGAAGGTGCAGTGGAGAGGTCAGCCAGTCGAAGAGGCTACTTGGGAGACCAAGAAGGAGATGCGGAGCATATATCCCCACCTATTTGAGACTCCATGTATGATTCTAGACTCGTTTGAGAATGAACGTTTGTTTAAGACGAGGATGATTTAACGACCCAACCGGTCGTTTCGGGTATTATAGAATGTTCCCCCATTTATTGCGTATTATGTGCTCACCTGTTGTTATGTGACTTGCTAGGGTAATTGGCTTGGTTTCAGAGATATTTCAGAATGAATTAGGACACTTAGTCCCAAGGTTGGAAGCCTAAGTTAAAAGAGTTCACCAGATGTTGACTTATATGTAAATGACTCCAGAATGAAGTTTTGATGATTTTGATAGCTCCGCATGGTGATTTCAGAGGTAGGAGTGTGTCTGGATATTGATTTGGAGGTCCATAACAATTTTAGCTTGAATTAGCAAAAGTTGGAAGAATCAAAATTTGGAGAGTTGAGAGATTTGACAGAGAGTTGACTTTGTGGTTAGCGGGCTCAGATTTTGGTTTCGGAAGTTGGAATAAGTCCATTGTGTCATTTATGACTTGTGTGCAAAATTTGGGGTCAATCAAAGTTGGTTTGATAGGTTTCGGCATCGATTATTGAAGTTGGAAGTTCATTAGTTTCAATAGGCTTGAATTGGAGTGCGATTGGTGTTTTTGATGTTGTTTGACGTGATTTGAGGCCTTAACTAAGTTCGTACCGTATTTTGGGATGTGTTGTTATGTTTGGATGGGGTCCTGGGGGGGCTCGGGGGTGATTCAGATTGAAATCGGATTGGAATTTAGAATTTTGGAAGAGCTGGTGTGATCGGGTCTGGTGCAACCGCACCTGCGAGGGATAGGCCACAGGTGCAGAGCCGTAGAAGCAGCTAAAGGGTCGCAGGTGCGGTCCAATATGTGTTGAGCAGCGGTCGCAAGCGCGATAGATTTTACGCATCTGCGAGCCCGCAGATGCGACAGTGTCTCCGCAGATGTGGATTTTTGTAAGAAAGGCTGAGGCCGCAGAAGCGGTCCTGCAGGTGCGAAGTTTGGGCCGCATGGTCAGTGCTTATGTAATTTCCGCAGAAGCGGGATCTTATCCCCAGAAGTAGAGCCACAAGTGCAGCAGTTGAGTCTGCATGAGCGAAAAGGGCTGGGTAGAGATTTAAAAATCGAGGGTTTGAGTCTTCTTCTCATTTTGAGAGTCTTGGGGTGCGAACTTAGGCGATATTTGGAGAAGTCTTCACCTAGATTGAAAGGTAAGTGAATTTTGATCACTTTTATCTATGTATTGTAATTACCCATTAATTATTTCACCTATTTATTATGAATCTAAGTTGGAATTTGGAGAATTTGGGTGTCAGAATTTGATAATTTTCGTGTGGTTGGACTCATGGTTGAATGGGTGTTCGAATTTTGTAACTTTTGTTGGATTTCGATATGTGGGCCCAGTTGACTTTTTAACTTTTGCTTAAGAACATAGCTTTATCATATGGAATTGATTTCTATAGCTTGTGTTGATTGTATCGAGTTGTTTGTGGATAGATTCGAGGCATTCAGAGGCCGATTCGCGAGGCAAGGGCTTACTGGAGTAGAAATTTACACGGTTTGAAGTAAGTAACACTTTTAAACTTGGTTCAAAGGATATGAATCCTTGAATTACGTCTTATGTGATTGGTGTTGAGGTGACGCACATGCTAGGTGATGGGCTTGTGGGCGTGCGCCGTGGTAAATATGACCCGATCGATTCTGTGGTACCGTATAGTCATCAAACCTTGTTGTTATTCATGTGATCCTTATATGTTAGAGTAATTGAACTGCAATCCCCATTAGAAATTATGTTAGGCTTTATGTTTATCCGGTTGAGACCTGCTGTGTCATTTCTGTTGTTGAATTATTTTCTTAGATGGAAATTTTATACTGATTCATATCCATCATTTGCATATCATATCTCGGTCTCTATTACTATTTATTATTGTATTATATACCATTGTTTGGGTTGATTGGCATGAGATTTGTGAGCCCGAGAGAATGGAGAGATTGATGACTGAGTTGGGGCCTGAGACACGTGTTGTGAGTGAGATTTGTGGATCGGGCTACACGACGCAGCAGACATTATGATTTTATATATATTATTATTATATGGGTCTGGTAGCACGCCGCAACATGCCTTTTAGGCTTTATTATTATGGGCTCGGGTTGTACGTCGTAGTAGGCCAGATTGACTTTATATTAAGGTTTGGGCAGGATCCACCCCTCCAGAGTTTGACATACCAGCAGTAAGCGCAGGCATCGTACAATGTTGAGTGACTAAGTGTGATGAGAGAAAATTGAGACGGCCAGATTGAGTACTCTGAGAGTGTGAATACATGAGGTTTTCATTATGTTGCATCACATGCGACATGCACATTGACATGTAGATATAGAGATGTAACATCCCTCATATCAGTCATACTTGTCATGTTTTATCTGTATTGAGCTTAACTATTAAACCTGAGAGCATGTCTACATTCTTGTACTGTATACCAACAGATTTTGAATTTCTCTGGGATATTATTGTCATGTTTCTTGTCATATATGCATTGTTTAAATTTTGTATTTGAACTTTATTAGTTGAGTTCGTCACTATTTTCAGCCCAAGATTAGTCTTGTTACTTATTGAGTATATTGGGTCGGTTGTACCCATACTACACTATACTTCGTGTGCAGATCCAGGTATTTTCGGGCACGACAGTTACTAGCTTGGGAGCTTTATCAGTTCAGAGACTATCGAGATAGCTGCCTTGGCGTCCGCAAACCTTGACTCTCCTTTTTTTTTCTTTTAGTTTTATTTATATTGTTCTACCTTCCTAGATAGTGTTTCAGCAGTGAGACCATGTTATTATATAGATGTTCATGTACTCGGTGACACCCGGATTCGAGGGAATTTTGTATTAAAATGCGGTGTTTTCTTCCCGTTATTATGAGACTTTTATTATTTAAGCTTATTTCGGCATATTTTAAATTAAAGAAGTGTGGTTATTGTGAGTTGTCGGCTTGCCTAGTATTGTGATATGCGCTATCACGATATGTGGGATTATGGATCGTGACAAACTCCCCAAATTAGGAGGATCTACATTATTTCAATACTTCCCTCCAGCGTGACTCGAATCGAGAACCTAACGGTCGTGGGAGAATGTGTTTTTACTAGCAAACATCACTTGTTTGTCTGTTTATTCCTTTGATTGCTTTTTATTAATCAATTGTGTTATCTTGCAACCTATGTGTCAACGCACAATATTTTTCGCGCAAAATCACTAGGCTCATAAGTCATAACACTAGTTCTTTTACAATTTACATAATATTATAAGAAACCGTAACACCTGAACTATATCCGCAATAATTCAGAAAATATTGAAGCCTACTGCAATAAAAAATCAATGTTACTTGACAAAACATATATTGATATAAAATTAAAATATCAAAATTAGGCTTTCTTGAAATACAATTTTTTATTATTATTATACATAAGATGGTAAGGAGGAAATGAAGGAGGGGATTACAAGATGAAAAATTGAACTCTCATCAACAACTAAAAGTAAAAATTCAAGCAACCAACCACCAAAATTACTAACATTATCCAAAACATTTAGGTTGATGGAATCGACCCTCACCAACAAAGTAAAAATCCTGACAATCAACCAACTGAACTTCTAACATTAAGACAAGCGAAAATTGCAGATATAAGATTTAAGATTGCTGAAAATCGAACCTTCACCAATAAAGTGAAAATTCAGTAAATCAGCCAACCAGACTATTTAGATTTCTTGGAACGGAGACTGCGAAAATAAGATTTAGGGTTGCTCTCAAAAGAACGCCTTGATATCCTTGCATTCTTCTTGCCAGGAGCTTTCATCGTCTTCCCATTTCTTTTGCAACACCAATGGAACAACAAAATGAGCACAAAACCAATAGAAATATTGGTAAAAGATAGTGGGGATTTTTGCATCCAACTATTCAACTTGTCCTTTGCAGTGGAAATCAGTGGAAGCTGAGGAATTCTTTCCAATAACCAGTCAGACGACATCTTCACAAAATTTGCAAGAATTGGCGTTGATTTTTTGTGAATCTCCTTTGCAAAATTTAGCAGCGTCAGTAGCAGTTGCCATACAAACTTCACAATCGCCAATAGAAATTGCCCACCAACATTCTAGTCAGTAGAAAGCAAAAGATTGTTTGCAATGAAGTCTCTCTCCCTATAAAATTCTATAGTGCTACTACAGTCCTATTGAATAACATGATTTTCTTTCTCATGACTTGTTAATGGGACCCATCTTCCACCCAACTTTAATGAAACAACCTTGGACCATTATCACTAAAGCGACATCTTTTTTTTTGTGTGTACTAGAGATAATATGTTACACACTTTTGCATTCCAAACAAATGATATTATATTTTTTTTGATAATTCAATTTTAAAATTTTTATTTATCTATTTTATTTTTAATAAAAAAATTTTATAACCATACAAATATGATGTTTCATAAAATTTTTATCTATTAAGCTTTTCTAACACCACATATTCTAAATGTATTTTTCTTAATTGAAACCCAAAAAGTATAATATTTTCACTTTCATAATACTTTCTCCGGTCATTTTTACTTGGTACGTTTTGACTTTTCATTCCCTTAAAAAATAATAAATGAAGTACATAATTTATCATATTATTCATATTAATTGATGCATATTTTATTGGATTTAAGAAAATGGTTTGAAATGGTAATAAATACTGTAGGTAAAACAGGAAAAAATTTATTGTCTTCTCATGATATACGTAAAATACCAAATAAAAATGAACATTTATTTTTTATATAAATGTCAAGTAAAAGTGACTGGAGAGAGTATACAATAATACTTTCTGGGTAAACTTAATAATGAAGAATCAATGTGTAAAATACCAAGAGAGTCAATTAAGGTCAGTGTCATGCATGTAAATGAATGGTCCTTTCTCGTAATTTCGTTGTTGCTTCTTTGCTTGAGCTTCCGAGAAAAGCACTAAACAGTTTCCGAAAGAGAGTGCCACAGATTCCCAGACCTGCATCTACATCTCACTTTTAAAGTAGTCAATTCACAATCTCTTCATATCACCAACCTTATAAGTTTAACACGTGTCTTTTGAAAGATCTAGCGGTTCATATTTATTTGATTAACCAAAAGAGATTTAATTCACGCTAGCAAGTAGAAAATGCTTAACTTGGAAAAGAGAACTCATTAAATATTCTTTTGAAAAGAATACGCATGTGTCAACACATTTAATAGTCTTTGGAAAAGAAAACATTATTGTCACATGTAGTAAGAATCATAACAATAATTATGTGGAAGTTTTCTATAAAGTCTCGTTGGCACGACCCAAAATTTATTATAGGTCATGATGACGCTCAACGTTGCCTTTAGGCAAGCTAACAGTGAACTATCACATTAATTGTTTATTTTATTACTTTTCAAATCAGAAAATTTTATTAATGAAGAAAATTTACACTTTTAAATCCATGGTAACGTACATAAATAATTGTTTACAAAAGAAATGAAAGACGATAATAATCTATAAGAATCATAACAATAATTATGTGGAAGTTTTCTATAAAGTCCTATTGTCACGACCCAAAATTCATTATAGACCGTGATGGTGCCCAACGTCGTCGTTAGGCAAGCCAACGGTGAACTATCACATTAATTGTTCATTTTATTACTTTCCAAATCAGAAATTTTATTAAGGAAGGAAATTTACACTTTTAAATCCACGGGAACATACATAAATAGTTGTTATAAAAAGAAATGAAAGGCGATAATAATATATAAGTCCGAAAGCAACAACTAGCATAACCCAAAACCTGATGTCACAAGTACATACATTTACTAAGGAGTACAATAATAATAACACAACATCTGTCTGGAATGTAAATAAGACAGGGTAAAGTAAATAGTACGATGGAGATTCTGTGGGCTGCGATACGTAGATTGAAATGCAGCTCATCATAAAGTTTCCTCAGCAGATGCGCTTACGCGCCATGATGACCATCAGATGAACCTGTCACATCCTGCACATTTGGTGCAGAAGTGCAGCATTAGTACATTAATCAACGCGTACCCAGTAAATATCTAGCATAACCCTGGAGAAGTAGTGATGAGGGGTCTACATCGACACTTACTAGAAGTTCAATAAAGCAGTATGCTAAATCCTAAATAGATATGAAGTACAACAGTAATAATGTGGTAAAACTGTAATTTACATAATGTTCCAAAATTTCTTTTAAGGATATTAATTTCTAAATCGCGTATTCTATCTCGACAGTTCAGATATATATTAAGTGCCAGTAATAAATGGATGAGGAATACCATGATAAATGCTAGGCATCAGTGGAAGAAAATATCTCGTGAATATTCGGATTGCTAGCGATATAATACATGATTATGCTGAGGTCGTACGACACGATCCCGAATAATGTGTACACTACCGAGGGTCGAACGGCACGGACCATAGATGCATCTATTATACTGCTGAGGCGTTCGACCTACTCCACAAGAAAGGAAGGAAACTTATCGAGTTACGAAGCACGTGCTTACTATACAAATACGCGAGCACAAGGTGAATATAACCTTTACCGTTTTTCAAATAACTGGTCAACAACTCAAGGTGATAAAAGTCGACCTAATATATGTATGTATTATTATAAATTCAGTTATTTAAGCTAGCAAATGGAGTTCAAATAATTTAAATATTACATTATAAAGTCCTAAGTCTACCCGGACATAATCATGCTTTAGCTACATACGGACTCTTGTCACCTCGTGCGTACGTAGTGCTCACAACTAGTAGCACATGACAATTACATCACCTAGGGGGTAGTTTTTTCCTCACAAGGTTAGATAGGAGACTTACCTCACTCCGAAGTTCCATAACCGGCTCCAATGCCTCTCTAACTCTTCAATTCAAAGCCAAATGATCTGAAACTACTCAAACAATGTGCAAATCAATATACATATACTCCAATACGTATAATTTAACAATTTATAAAAAAATTTAACTTCGCTAGAAAAGTCAACAAAGTCAACCCTCGGGCCCACGTGCCCGGAATTCAAAACTTCTTGAAGATAATCATTACCCATAACGCCACAAATTCAAATATAAAATTTATTCCCAATTCCTTATCCAATTTCGTGATCAAAATCCAAAAATACTAAATTTAAGATTTTCTACTAAAATTCCATAATTTTTACCCATATCCATGTTTAAATCCATATATAGCTCATGTACTTAGCTCACAATGTGTAGAAACTCCTTACATCAAGGTAGATGATGAAGTTTGCTCCTCCAAATCGCCCCCAAAATTTCCTAAGCAAGAGAGGAATGAGGTAAATGAGCAAATATTCCGATTGAGCAACATATATTCTGCACAGGCGTTTTCACACCTGCGGTTCTGCTTCTGCGAAAAAATGCCCGCTCCTGCAGAAGTCACTTAGGCCCCTACCAGACGTACCTGCGGCCCAAATCTCGCACTTGCGAGGCAGCTTCTGTGGCCCTCCCCTCTCTTTTGCACTTTCGTGCCTGCGTGAACCATCTGCTTCTGCGAAGCCAGCCACACCTCTTCAACTCCGCATTTGCGGAGCCTAGTCGCATTTGTGGGCTCGCAGATGCGAAAATCGTCCTCGCATATGTGACCACTGCCCAGCTCACCCAGAATCGCTTCTGCAGTCTCGCACCTGCGACCAAAACCTCACAGGTGCAATCACACCAGAAGCCTTAAGCTTCAGCAATCCTTTAAATCTAAACTCGATCCGATTCCAATCCGATTCACACCTGAGGCCCCCTGGACCCCATCCAATGATATCAACTAGTCACAAAATATGATACGAACTTAGTCAAAGGCTCAAATCACACTAATCAATATCAAAATTACTAATCGACGATCAAGATCTTTCATTCAACTTTCAAACTTTCAAACTTTTCCGAACGCGTCCGAATTATACTTAAACATCCCGGAATGACGCCAAACTTTACACACAAGTTACAAATCATGATACGAACTTATTCCAAGGCTCGAAATCCCAAACGGATATCGATAACACTAAAGTCCACTTCAAACCAAACTTAAGGAATTCTTAAATTTTCAAAATACCAACTTTCCATAACAAGCGCTGAAATACTCCCGGGCGACTCGATACTCAACCCGAACATACATCAAGTTCAAAATCATCATACGAACCTATTGAAATCTTCAAAGCCCAATTCTGAGGTCGTTTACTCAAAAGTCCAACCTCAGTCAACCCTTCCAACTTAAAGGTTCCGAATTTAGAATTTTCCATCTGAATCAACTCCGAACTTTTCGAAATTCAATTCCGACTATGCAAACAAGTCATAATACATGAAGTAAAACTACTCAAAGCCTCAAACTGTCGAACAACGCGTTAGAGCTCAAAATAATCAGTCGGGTCATTATATTCTCCCTCACATAAACAGACGTTCGTCCTCGAACGTGCCAAGAATTGTTCCGGAGTTGCCCCAAAATCACCGTTCAACACCTTGTGCACCTACCCGTTCCACATACCCAGTTGAGCATGTTAGCTCGAGCAAGACTGAAGATCCCCCCTTCTGTGTTAGCCAACAAGCCTTAGGACCAAATTCCAACCTCCGAATTTCTCGACAAAACCTGATTCTAGCATACGAACACCGCATCAATTACTACACATTGTACCAAAACATGATCATGCTCCTCCACTGAAATCACACCATGTACCACATAAATCGTTTGACCATAATAGCATTCTTCGACCACGATAGCTGAAATTTCACGAATCTGATGCCCCCAATACACCTCATAACACATATGAGCCATGTTCCAACTCTCGCAATATTGCCACGAAGAAAGAGATGTGTAGAAACTCATCTAACCTCCCGCCAAATCAATAAATCATGGAGTCCCTCCACCTGACAAGAACCATTACCTCATTCTGAACTGGATGACGATATTTTCTCTTTAATATACCCCACATAAATCTGATCGCACTGATCTCAGGTCCAGTAACCTCGTCTCACCCAGTACGAGCTGCTCCGACAATAAGACACCTCAAACACTGAACAATATCTCATATGACGCCATCAATGCACCCAGCCCGCGCAACAAATAAAATAGCCATTAGATGCTATAAACCTTTCTCGAAGACGAGAAACAAGATATACAAAGAAAATAAGTATAGGGAATCATACTCAACATCTCACTGTTGCAGCGTGCAGCCCGATCCATATGGCATCGTTGCGATGCCCAACCCGATCCACACAATATAGCCCATGGCGGCGTGCTACCCGTTCCAAATAATATACCCGTGATGACGTGCCACCCGATCCAAATAACATATTCGTGGCGGCGTGCCACCCGATCCACACATAACAATCAATAAGGAAACACCCATATTCCCTAGCATTAAATGGGCAATTGTTGCCCCTAAGATTTGCATTCATGGCCTGTTGTTACATGTTCATCAATATCTCCTTTACTATCATTTAAGTGGGACTTGAACCTAGGATCTTGTTTTCCTAGGTATGTCTATAAATAACAGGCTTAACAACCATTGTAGGACATGAAATTCTTGGCAAAACTTATGTTGTATTACATTTTTTCTCTCAATTCAAACAACTTTATTTGCCTTTTACATTGTTCTTATTTCTGTCCTAGGAGACGCTGTTCTCGTAGCGAGGCTTGCCATCTCCTTCAATATTAATCACTAAGTTTTACTTTTAATCTTGTTTATTTACCATTTTTGGATCAAATCAGTTTGTTTATCTATAAACCACATAACAAATTCAACTATACCGTTTTATGGGTAAACACAATAAATAATACCTGCAAAAATTTTAACTGCACCTAATATCCACACCAAATTAAACAATCCTAATTTACTATGCTTAAGACATAAATTAAGGTGGTTGTTAATACCCAATTTTTCCCTTATATTTTTATAAAAGTCATATATGCTTTTAAATATCATTCCTGCATCATCACCAAATTAAAGGGGTCATATAAGTATTTTTTCTATAATGTTTTACAATTTTTAAGGTTTTAAAATTGATTTTCTTGCATTTAAATTGTTCAAATATTTATTATTTATCCTTTGAAATTATATTTTTGGATGAATTAATCATCCAAATTTATTATTACACCAACACAAATGTTTTATAACATTTTACTTCATTCCATAATCACATTTGTATTTTTTGAACTATTTACGTATTTTTACAATAATAGCCTATATTTTACAATTAATTGCATTTGTCATTTTATTCAGGGTCAAAATAATTTTTATATTGTTATAACTTTTAGCTATTATCTTAAATATTAAGTTGCATAAATACATTTTTTATATTATTTAGCTATTTTATTAAATTATTTTCCCTTTAGTTTCTTGTATTTAAAATATGGCCCAAAACAGGCCAAATTTCGGACCTAATTCACTAGCCCACACCCTAAATCCCATCCCAATAACCCCTAGCCCAAATACCAGCGATCCACTACCCCATGCCCGTCCACGAACCCGATCCGCCTCTCATTAAAATCCTGACCGTTGGTCTTGGGAGATCAACGACCCACATTCTATCTCCCCTGTTCTAATTAACCTCACCCTAAAACCCTAGCCTCATGTTTACCCGTTCAGCCGCCTCTATATTCCCTCAAACCCTACCCTTACCTCACAAACCCTGGCCGCCACCTCAATCCTTCTCTGAATCCAACTTATCCATGAATTCTTACCATGATTTACTTATCTTTCCCGGATTATACCGCTATTACCAGTGTAAATATGGTGTTACTTAGTACTTGCCCATTTTTGGCAAGTACTAGTCTCTGAATCAAAGGAAATCGGCTTCACTCGCCAAGATTTGGACGATATTTTGTCTGTATACGTTCATAGTAAGGCTTTGAGGTTCCGATTTTCCAAGATCTTCGGCCAATCTTTTACTTCCGTCGAACTAGGGTTTGAAATTTTTATTTTTCTTCTTTACCAGGTCTATTACTGATTGCATGTTATATGTTTTTCCTTATTTGTGATTGATTAATTATTTTCCATGTTTGCTTGTTCGATTTCTACCACTATATAAACCTCTCTTCCATGTTCCCCTTCGAGAACTCAACGATAATTACTTAACTATTGTTACCACTACTATTCTCTCACTCTCACTCATTCTATAATATTCTGAGACTTTGATTTTGACTGGCTGAAAGCCAAGGCCACCAGAATCCGTTCATTAGCCCCCCCAGTGCAAGCACTGCTAGGAGCCCACTTCGAGGCTCTTGTGAACGCTGAAGCATTGGGGATTTTGGGTTTTTCATTACTCTTCTGTAATTATTTCTATTCCTGAGATTCTGAGTTTCTTATTCTTTATTCACTTCGTTTGCAACTGTTTAGTGCCATGTACACTCGCAATTCTACTTCTTTCTGTTTGTGTTATGTGCATTAGTGCAGCTTGGATTTCCCTGAGTTAATTCGATACTATGCCACTTTGTATGCAATTCTGCCTATTTTAATACTACGCTGAGTTCCACTAACCTCAATTATATGTAAGTCCTGATTTTAACTCATATGTGGATAGCTAAGTTTATTCATTGTGCCTGCCTGATTCGTAATTGAAACCTAATTGATGGTTGTTGAACCTTTTTTTTGATTTCTTGTACTAAAACCCCTTATGAAACTATGTTCTTGCTTAGAATTGCGTTCTTTATGTTGAATCCTTTATGCATAATTTGCTATTTCTCTGCAAGTCTATCTAAATACTTGGCCTAATATGCTAGCCTTAAAGCATGCTCATTATGTGTGTCCAACTTGAATTATTTCTAATCATTATGTTTATGAATAGTTGATTACTTATACCTGATGCTTATTCTGAGTTTGGTTTTTGGCCTTGTTCGGTACTATTTACATAACCAACTCATGCCTAGAATGTATTCTAATTCCTGTTGAGATATTCATGACCAACTCTTTATCCTTCTAAAGTTCTACTATTAGCTATGACATATTCCCATGCTATTTGTAACTCTATTGTGTGCTTTTATTGACTTGCTCAGCCGTGTGTTCTCCAGTATTAATTAAGACCTTTAGAGTAAATCTCATAACCAGCATTATCACATATATGTAGTCAACTTGTACAAGGTTTGATGCTTGTTTGTCCTATTGATTTAAAAATTGGCATGTCTTCTGTTTGCTATAAGTTTTGCTGATACTCAGCATGTTCAAGTTTTCTCATCCTCAACTAAGAAATTTCTCGATCGTGAACCTGTTCTGTTATGTTGTTTTCACTAGACCTTCATGTTAAAACTTTTGTGAGAATGCTATGCTCTATTTAACTCTATTAGATTTTCATGTGTCTTAAGTACTTTAGGCTAATTGTGAATCATTTTACTTATGAAACTCTTTGGAATAGTTCACTATCCTATGACCCTTTAGCTTTGTTTCTAAGAATACAAACATGAGCCTGCCTTCTAAACTTGTCAGTATTTCATGTGATCTTGTCTATGTGCTTTGGCTATAACTGTTGTAGTTACAACTTAGGAGTTAAGTGTGAAGAAGTTATTTAAATTAATCATGCGAGTGGTCTGTCATCTGCATGGTTAAGTTTGGCATTCATTTGGCTAAGTAAGTTATTTGTTGGGCCTGGTGTTGGGCCATATGTGTTTTTGGACCTGGGCACCCTCCACTTTCAACCATAAATAGTATAGGAACAAGTCTGTTATTATAAGTTACAGGACCAGAATAGAATAATACAAACTCAAAGATGACAAAAATACAAACTCCTTCTGAAGTTCTCTAGTGGTGAGCACCCTCTACTTCCAACCAAGAAGTTGTGAGTTCGAGTCACCCCAAGAGCAAGGTGGGGAGTTCTTGGAGGGAGTGAGCCGACGGTCTATCAGAAACAGCCTCTCTACCCCAGGGTAGGGGTAAGGTCTGCATACACACTACCCTCCCCAGACCCTACTAGTGGGATTATACTGAGTTGTTGTTGTTGTTGTTGTTGTACTAGATTCAGGAAGATTCTACTGTCCTTATGAGCCTGAGATTTTGGTCTGTTGGTTGGTCAGGCTACTGAAGGCCCAACAATTCGCTGAATTATTTTATAGTGGGCCTGTACTATTCGATGGAGGCCCGTACTTGTTTCAGTCTGTATTTTTGTCATCTTTGAGTTTGTATTATTCTATTCTGGTCCTGTAACTTGTAATAACGAATAATTGGGGGTATTGTGAAGTTGGGGAATGGATGTGTTTTGTTCTTGCATAAAGGGTAGAAAACATGCCTATTGGGTCTATGTGTTCTATTTGCTATTTCGTTCAACATGTCTTATTTGTTATTTCGTACACTAATAGAAATCACGTCTCTAGGAATTGCACACACCTGTCACGACCCAGAATTCTTACCGTCGGGACCGTAATGACACCTAACATTTCACTCGCTAGGCAAGCCAACGTTAGAGAATCATTAAACCAATTCTTATTCCATTCAGTAAATAACAACCAATTAACTAAGGTGAAATACAATGAGTGCGGAATAATATAAAAACTACATTAATTACTACCACCCGGATCTGGAGTCACAATTCACGAGAATTCTAGAATTCACTACAAGTAATAGTCTGAAAGAAATACAACTGTTTGAATGAAAGAAACAATAGAACAGAAATGATAGACAGGGACTTCAAGGTCTGTGAACGCCGACAGATCTACCTTGAGTCTCAGGATAGCGGTCCAATAGCAAACATCTCGATCAGCCCGAGCTGGCACCAAAATCTGCACAGAAAGTACATAGTGCAATATCAGTACAATCGACCCCATGTACTGGTAAGTGTCTAGCCTAACCTCGACGAAGTAGTGACGAGGCTAAGGCAAGGCACCTACAAATCAACATGTATAATTTAACAGTATATATACAAATAACAGTAATAAAGAGCTAGACAGGAAATATCGAGAGGGAGAAACATGCTGGGGGAAATACGAGATAAAGAACTACAGCAGAATGATAATTGGAACAACCAATATATTATGAATCAACAGAAATAACGAATAGAGTAAAGGAAAAATGCACGGCATCACCTTTCGTGCTTTTACTCTCAATCTCACCACAAAATCAATAGAAACGACACGACATCACCCTTCATGCATTAACTCTCATAATATGGCACTGCATCACCCTTCATGCTTTTACACTCACAATATGGCACGGCATCACCCTTCGTGCATTAACACTCACAATATGGCACGACATCACCCTTCGTGCATTAACACTCACAATATGGTACGATATCACCCTTCGTACATTAACACTCACAATATGGCACGACATCATCCTTAGTGTATTATCACTCACAATATGACATGGCATCACCCTTCGTGCATTAACACTCTCCCTTACAATAATGCAATTAACAATTAACAACAGGGAGATAGAATAACAAGTACAAGCCATACGAAAAATTGCCTCTTGTGTTTTAGGTTTTGAAGATTTGGGAAATGAATCAAAAATTCCGTCCAAAAGTCATTTTGATCAGCTGCAAATGCGAGAAAAGTATCGCAAATGCGAACTCCTCGCATCTCTACTTCCTTCGTAAATGCGAACCATTTGTTTGCCGTTGCGAACATTGAACCATCGCAAATGCGAGAATCCCAGTCCCAGTCCATCTTTGCAAAGGCGAACAACCGTTTGCAAATGCGGCTTGTGTTGATCGCAATTGCGATCCTGAACTTCGCAAATGCGAATGTCCCCTTCCAACTCCAATGTTCGCAAATGCGAAGCTTCTTTGCAAATGTGACCCTCGCATTTGTGAGCCAGACCTCGCAATTGCGAAGTCTGCCGACCTGAAGCATACCAACTATGATTTCTATGTTCAATTCACTCCGTAGCCTATTCGAAACTCACCCGAGCCCTCGGGACTCCAAACCAAACATGCACACAAGTCTAGAAATATCATATGAACTTGCTCGCGTGATAAAATTGCCAAAATAACACCTAGAACTACGAATTGAGCACCAAATCGAATGAAATTCTCAAGAATACTTTAAAATTCCTATCTTCTCAACTGGACGTCCGAATCACGTCAAATCAACTTCGTTTCTCACCAAATTTCACAGACAAGTCTTAAATATTATAATGAACCTGTACCGGGTTACGGAATCAAAATAGGACCCGGTACTAATAATGCCGAACATAAATCAATTCTTAAGGACATTAGATTTTTAGACTTTTAAATTTCATCAAATTTTTATAACTCGAGCTAGGGACCTCTGAATTTGATTCCGCGCTTACGCCCAGGTCCTATAATTTGATACGGACCCACCGGAACTATCAAAACAAGGATCCGGGCCTGTTTACCAAAAATGTTCACCGAAGTCAACTCAAATGAAGTTTTAAAGAAAAATTCCTTATTTTTTATAAGGTTTTAACATATAAGCCTCCCGGGCCAATACCCGGACTGTGCACACAAATTGAGGAGGGTAAAAATATGATTTTTAAGGCTTAAGAGCGCAGAATCGAGATGTAAAACATAAGATAACCTTTGGGTCATCACATTCTTCACCTCTAAAACAATCGTTCATCCTCAAAAGGACATAGAAAAGTACCTGAGCTAGTGAAAAGGTAGGGATATCTACTTCGCATATCGGAATCGGACTCCCAATTAGCTGCCTCAACAGGCTGACCTCTCCACTACACTCTAACTGAAGGGTAACTCTTTGTTCTCAACTAGCAAACTTATCGGGCTAGAATAGCCACCGGTTCCTCCTCGTAAGTCAAATCCTTGTCCAACTGAACAGAGCTGAAATCTAACACATGGGACGGATCGTCGTGATACTTTCGAAGCATGGACACATGGAATACCGGATGAACTGATGATAACCCCAGTGGCAATGCAAGCATGTAAGCCACCTCTCCCACTCTCTCCAAAATCTCAAAAGGTCCGATATACCTAGGGCTCAACTTGTCCTTCTTTCCAAACCTTATCACACCCTTCATAGGTGATACCCAAAGCAACACTCTCTCCCCGACCATGAATGCAATATCACGAACTCTGCAGTCGGCATAACTCTTCTGCCTAGACTGAGCGGTGCGAAGTCGATCCTGAATAATGTTGACCTTATCCAAGGCATCCTGTACTAAATCTGTACCCAATAACTGAGCCTCTCCCGGCTCGAACCACCCAATTGGCGACCGGAACTGCCTACCTTATAATGCTTCATAGGGAGCCATCTGAATACTCGACTGGTAGATGTTGTTATAGGCAAACTCTGCAAGGGGCAAGAACTGATCCCACGATCCTCCGAAGTCTATAACACATGCGCGGAGCATATCCTCTAAGATCTAAATAGTGCGCTTGGACTGTCCGTCCGTCTGAGGATGAAACGTTGTGCTCAACTCAACCCGCGTTCCCAACTCACTCTGTATTACCCTCCAGAAATGTGAGGTGAACTGAGTACCTCGATCAGAAATGATAGACACGGGCACACCGTGAAGACGGACGATCTCACGAATGTAAATTTCTGCCAACAGCTCTGAAGAATAGGTAACTGCCACAGGAATGAAGTGCGCTGACTTGCTCAGCCTGTCCACAATGACCCAAACTGCATCAAACTTCCTCTGAGTCCATGGGAGTCCAACGACAAAATCCATAGTAATACGCTCCCACTTCCACTCAGGAATCTCTAATCTCTGAAGTAAACCACGAGGTCTTTGATGCTCACACTTTACCTGCTGGAAATTTAGACACCGAGCTACATATGCAACTATGTCTTTATTCATTCGCCTCCACCAATAATGCTGCCGCAAGTCCTGATATATCTTGGCGGCACCCGGATGAACAGAATACCGGGAACTGTGGGCCTCCTCAAGAATCAACTCACGAAGTACGTCCATATTAGGTACACAAATATGACCCTGCATCCTCAAAACTTCGTCATCTCCAACGGTAACCTGCTTGGCACCACCGTGCCATATTATGTCTTTAAGGACAAGTAAATGAGGGTCGTCATACTGTCAATCTCTGATACATTCAAACAAAGAAGTTCGAGCAACTGTACAAGCTAGAACACGTCTAGGCTCAGAAACATCCAACCTCACGAGCTGATTGGCCAAGGCTTGAACATCCAATGCAAGCGGCCTCTTACCAATTGGAATATATGCAAGGCTACCCATACTAGCTGACTTTCTACTCAAAGCATCGGCCACCACATTGGCCTTCCTGGGATGATACAATATGGTTATATCATAGTCTTTCAATAGCTCCAACCACCTCCTCTGCCTCAAATTGAGCTCCTTTTTCTTGAACAAATACTGCAAGCTCCGATGATACGTGAATACCTCGTATGGCACGCCGTAAAGATAGTGCCTCCAAATCTTCAGCTCGTGAACAATGGCTGACGACTCTATATCATGAACAAGGTAATTCTTTTCGTGAACCTTTAGCTGCCGCGAAGCATATGCAATAACCTTTCCACCCTGCATCAAAACCGCACCAAGTCCAACTCGGGATGCATCACAATATACCGTATACAATCCTGAACCTATGGGTAACACCAATACCGGTGCCATAGTCAAAGTTTTCTTGAGCTTCTGAAAGCTGGCTTCACACTCGTCTGACCACCTAAATGGGGCACCATTCTGGGTCAATCTGGTCAACGGGGCTGCTATAGATGAAAACCCCTCCACGAATCGACAGTAGTAGCCTGCCAAACCCAGTTCTGGACTGCCTCAATCTTCTTAGGATCCATCTGAATACCCTCTGCTGATACAACGTGACCCAAGAAAGCAACTGAACTCAACCAAAACTCGCATTTTGAGAATTTAGCATATAACTGGCTATCTCTCAGAGTCTGAAGAACTATCCGAAGGTGCTTCTCATGCTCCTCTCGGCTGTGGGAGTAGATCAAGATATCATCAATAAACACAATCATAAACGAATCCAAGTAGGGCTTGAACACCCGGTTCATCAAATCCATGAATGCTGCTGGGGCATTTGTCAGCCCAAATGACATCACTAGAAACTCATAATGTCCATACTGAGTTTGAAAAGCTGTCGTAGGGACATCGGATGCCCTAATCCTTAACTGATGGTAGCCATATCTCAAATCAATCTTCGACAACACCTTGGCACCCTGAAACTGATCAAATAAATCATTAATCCTTGGCAATGGATACTTGTTCTTGACGGTGACTTTGTTCAACTACCAATAATCTATGCACATCCTCATCGATCCATCTTCCTTCTTTACAAACAACACAGGTGCACCCTAGGGCGAGACACTATGTCTAGTGAAGCCCTTATCAAGCAACTCTTACAACAGTTCCTTCAATTCTTTCAACTCTGGCGGGGCCATGCGGTATGGCAGAATGGAAATGGGCTGAGTGCCTGGAGCCAAATCAATGCAGAAATCAATATCCCTGTCTAGTGGCTTCCCCGGCAGGTCTGCAGGAAACACCTCTGGAAACTCACAAACAACTGGCACTGAATCCATGGAAGGAACCTCTGCACTAGAATCGCGGACATAAGCCAAATAAGCTAGACACCCCTTCTCGACCATATGTTGAGCCTTCACATAAGATATAACCCTGCTGGTAGAATGGCCAAGAGTCCATTTCCACTCTAATCGAGGCAACCCCTGCAAGGCTATGGTCACCGTCTTCGCGTAACAATCTTATATAGCATACTAAGGTGACAGCCAATCCATACCCAGTATGACATCAAAATAAACCATAGCGAGAAGTAGAAGATCTGCACGAGTCTCAAGACTTCCAATGGTGACCACGCACGAACGATAAACACAATCTACAACAATAGAATCTCCCACTGGTGTGGATATATACACATGAGCACTCAAAGAATCACAGGGCACAATCAAATATGAAGCAAAATAGGATGACACATAGGAGTAAGTAGACCCTGGATCAAATAGAACTGAAGCATCTCTACTGCAAACTGAAACAATACTTGTGATAACAGTGTTAGAAGACTCAGCCTCAGTCCTACCCGGGAAAGCATAATACCGGGGTTGGGCCCCACCACTCCGAACTAAATCTCTGGGATGGCCTCTAGTTGGATGGTCTCCATCTCTAACGGCCTGACCTCCACCTTTAACAGTCTGGCCTCTACCCCTGGCTGCCTGACCCCTACCTCTAGCTAGCTGAGCAGGTGGTGCAGCAACTGGTGCCAGAACCATGGCACGAGAACCCTGATGCTGTGAGCTGCCCGATGTCCGAGGGAAAAATCTAGCAATGTGCCTTGGATCACCACAAATATAACATGACCTCGGCTGCTGTGACTGCTGACTCTGAAACTAACCATGTCGACCTGAGTAACCACCCTGATAACTCTGGAGCGGAGGTGCACTAATAGGAGCTAGTGGTGCACTATAGGCTAGCTGGTCGGAATAAGGCACATGTGGACCACGACCACCTGAGGCACTGTGGGATGCTTGGAGTGCTGAATGAAACGGCCTGGGAGGATGGACTCTACCAAAAGTACCCCTGCCTTTAGATGAGGCACCGCTGAACTCACCGGAATGACGAGGTCTCTTGTCAGACCCCTGACCTCCCTGAGCAAGAACCATCTTGACTCGTCTGGCGACATTAGCAGCCACCTGAAAAGAAATCTCACTCCCAGTCTCCTTAGCCATCTGCAATCTGATAGGCTGAGCAAGTCCATCAATAAACCTCCTCACCCTTTCTCTCTCGGTGGGAAGCAGAAGAATAGCATGATGGGCCAAATCCACAAAATGATTCTCATACTGAGTAATAGTCATACTGCCCTACTGGAGACACTCAAACTGACAGCGGCACTCCTCTCTTACTATAACAGGCAGGAACATCTCTAGGAAGAGCTGAGAGAACTGGTCCTAAGTAAAAGCAGGCGACCCAGCTGGTCTAGTCAACAAATAATCTCTCCACTATTTCTTGGCGGAACCAGTCATCTGAAATGTAGCAAAATCGACCCCATTAGTCTCCACTATACCCATGTTCCATAGACCCTCGTGACAGCAGTCAAGATACTCCTGGGGATCCTTTGAAAAAGCACCGCTGAAGTGAACTGGAAAGAGCTTGGTGAACTTGTTTAATCTCCATAAGGCCTCAGAAGACATAGCTGGCCTATCTCCGGCCTGTGCCGCAACAACCGGCTGAACTACTCTGACTGGCTGAGTTGCTGGAGTCTGATACTGGGGAGTCATATGCTCCGAAGTGGGGGTAGTGGGAGTCTGGGCTCCTCCTCTAGCCTGAGAGACGGCTGGAGCCATGGAAAACGTGCCAGTCTGGTCCACATTCTCCATAAGGCCCACCAAACAGACCAAAGCGTCCTAAAGTATTGGGGAGGCAATGAACCCCTACGAAACCTGAGCTGGCCCAGCAGGAACAGTCTGGGCTGGAATCTCCTCGTCAAGCTCAATTTGAGGCTCCACCGCTGGGGCTGTTGTTCAGGCCCTGGACTGAGCCCTGCCCCTACCTCGGCTTCTGGCACAGCCTCGGCCTCGACCTCTGCCCCGTGTAGGAGCTGCTACTGGGGGCTCTGGCTGCTGCTCAGCTGAGGAAGCGGTATGTGTTCTCCCCATCTGTGAGAGAACAAGAGTCGAAGAGTTCAATTAGCAATGAGAGAACAAAATCGCACAACGGAGAAGAATAGAAGTGAAATTTGTTCCTAAACTTCATAGCCTCTGAAAGATAAGCACATGCATCTCCGTACTGATCCTCTAGACTTTACTAAGCTCTCTCATGAATCGTGAGACCTAGGCAACCTAGTGCTCTGATACCAACTTGTCACGACCTGGAATTGCCACCGTCGGGACCGTGATGGCGTTTAATATTTCACTCGCTAGGCAAGCCAACATTAGAGAATCATTAAACCAATTCTTATTCCATTCAGTAAATAACAACCAATTAACTAATGTGAAATACAATGAGTGCGGAATAATATAAAAACTGCATTAATTACTACCACCCAAATTTGGAGTCACAATTCACGAGCATTCTAGAATTCACTATAAGTAATAGTCTGAAAGAAATACAATTGTTTGAATCAAAGAAACAGTAGAACAGAAAAGATAGACGGGGACTTCAAGGTCTGTGAACGCAGACAGATCTACCTTGAGTCTCAGGATAGTGGTCCAATAGCAAAAATCTCGATCAGCCCGAGCCGGTACCAAAATCTGCACAGAAAGTGCAGAGTGCAATATCAGTACAACCAACCCCATGTACTGGTAAGTGTCGAGCCTAACCTCGATGAATTAGTGATGAAGCTAAGGTAAAGCACCTACAAATCAACCTGTATAATTTAACAGTATATATATAAATAATAGTATTAAAAATCTAGACATGAAATATCGGGAGAGGGAAACTTGCTGGGGGAAATACGAGATAAAGAACTACATTAGAATGATAATTGGAACAACCAATATACTATGAATCAACAGAAACAACGAATACAGTAAAGGAAAAATGCACGGCATCACCCTTCGTGCTTTTACTCTCAATCTCACCATAAAATCAATAGAAATGACATAGCATCACCCTTCGTGCATTAACTCTCATAATATGGCACGACATCACCCTTCGTGCTTTTACACTCACAATATGGCACGACATCACCCTTCGTGCATTAACACTCAGAATATGACACGACATCACCCTTCGTGCATTAACACTCAAAATATGGCACGACATCACCCTTCGTGCATTAACACTCTCCCTTATCATAATGCAATTAATAATTAACAACAGGGAGATAGAATAACAAGTACAAGCCTTACTTCAACATTTGGTTCCACAATATCAGTCTCAACTTTGAAATAAATACTCGATTTTCACCAAAAAATCGATAAACATGATAAGAACAATCAATTTAACAACACTAGGATAAACACGTAGAAATTAGGCATAGGAAAACGACAATATAAGAAAAATGGGAGAAAGAGGGAAAAACAGGTAAATTGGCAGCTTATAAGTACTCATCACCTCACATATATGCCTCACACATGAATTTCATATAACAAATAGTTTGGGGTTCCTAATTCCCTCAAGTCAAAGTTAGACACAACACCACCTCACTCTGAAGGCCACTTAATACTCAATTACAAATTTTCCTCTAGAATCCACCTCGAAACTACTCGTATCTATTCAAAAATGGCTCAATAATATCAAATATTGCTAAAGGAATAAATTACATTGCATAAATTTAGATTTTCCAAATTTTCCTCCAAAAAGTCGAAAATTGACCACGGGCCCACTTGGTCAAAATCCAAGGTTCGGACCAAAATCCATTTACCCATTCACCCCCGATCCCGGATATATAATTGGTTTTGGAATCCGACCTCAATTTGAGGTCTAAATCCCCAAATTCCCGAAATCCCTAGTTTCTACCCAAACCCCTAATTCTACTATGAAAACTCTAGATTTTAGGTTGAACATTTTTGAAATAAAATGGGTAATCGAAAGAAAATGGTTTAGAATCACTTACCAATACTTTGGGGAAGAAATGGTCTTTGGAAAACCGCCTCTTGTGTTTTAGGTTTTGAAGATTTGGGAAATGAATCAAAAATCGCGTCCAAAACTCATTTTGATCAGCTGCAAATGTCGCATTTGCGACCTGGGCTTCGCAAATGCGAGAAAAGTATCGCAAATGCAAACTCCTCGCATCTCTACTGCCTTCGCAAATGCAAACCATTTGTTCGCAATTGCGAACATTGAACCATCGCAAATGCGACAGAAATCTAGCAAATGTGAGAATCCCAGTCCCAGCCCATCTTCGCAAATGCGAACAACCGTTCGCAAATGCGTCCTGTGTCGATCACAATTGCGATCCTGAACTTCGAAAATATGAAGGTCCCCTTCCAACCCCACTGCTCGCAAATGCAAAGCTTCTTCGCAAATGCGATGCTCGCATTTGCGAGCCAGACTTC
>AWOL01S0002473.1:19642-95929 GCA_000715115.1 Nicotiana otophora | reverse complement strand
AACTACAGCAGAATGATAACTGGAACAATCAATATATTATGAATCAACAGGAACACGAATGCAGTAAAGGAAAAATGCACGGCAGCACCCTTCGTGCTTTTACTCTCAATCTCACCATAAATCAATAAAAACGGCACGACATCACCCTCCGTGCATTAACTCTCATAATATGGCACGACATCACCCTTCGTGCTTTTACACTCACAATATGGCACGACATCACCCTTCGTGCATTAACACTCAGAATATGACACGACATCACCCTTCGTGCATTAACACTCAAAATATGGCACGACATCACCCTTCGTGCATTAACACTCTCCCTTATCATAATGCAATTAATAATTAACAACAGGGAGATAGAATAACAAGTACAAGCCTTACTTCAACATTTGGTTCCACAATATCAGTCTCAACTTTGAAATAAATACTCGATTTTCACCAAAAAATCGATAAACATGATAAGAACAATCAATTTAACAACACTAGGATAAACACGTAGAAATTAGGCATAGGAAAACGACAATATAAGAAAAATGGGAGAAAGAGGGAAAAACAGGTAAATTGGCAGCTTATAAGTACTCATCACCTCACATATATGCCTCACACATGAATTTCATATAACAAATAGTTTGGGGTTCCTAATTCCCTCAAGTCAAAGTTAGACACAACACCACCTCACTCTGAAGGCCACTTAATACTCAATTACAAATTTTCCTCTAGAATCCACCTCGAAACTACTCGTATCTATTCAAAAATGGCTCAATAATATCAAATATTGCTAAAGGAATAAATTACATTGCATAAATTTAGATTTTCCAAATTTTCCTCCAAAAAGTCGAAAATTGACCACGGGCCCACTTGGTCAAAATCCAAGGTTCGGACCAAAATCCATTTACCCATTCACCCCCGATCCCGGATATATAATTGGTTTTGGAATCCGACCTCAATTTGAGGTCTAAATCCCCAAATTCCCGAAATCCCTAGTTTCTACCCAAACCCCTAATTCTACTATGAAAACTCTAGATTTTAGGTTGAACATTTTTGAAATAAAATGGGTAATCGAAAGAAAATGGTTTAGAATCACTTACCAATACTTTGGGGAAGAAATGGTCTTTGGAAAACCGCCTCTTGTGTTTTAGGTTTTGAAGATTTGGGAAATGAATCAAAAATCGCGTCCAAAACTCATTTTGATCAGCTGCAAATGTCGCATTTGCGACCTGGGCTTCGCAAATGCGAGAAAAGTATCGCAAATGCAAACTCCTCGCATCTCTACTGCCTTCGCAAATGCAAACCATTTGTTCGCAATTGCGAACATTGAACCATCGCAAATGCGACAGAAATCTAGCAAATGTGAGAATCCCAGTCCCAGCCCATCTTCGCAAATGCGAACAACCGTTCGCAAATGCGTCCTGTGTCGATCACAATTGCGATCCTGAACTTCGAAAATATGAAGGTCCCCTTCCAACCCCACTGCTCGCAAATGCAAAGCTTCTTCGCAAATGCGATGCTCGCATTTGCGAGCCAGACTTCGCAATTGCGAAGTCTGAAGACTTAAAGCATACCAACTATGATTTCTATGTTCAATTCACTCTGTAGCCTATCCGAAACTTATCCGAGCCCTCGGGGCTCCAAACCAAACAAGCACACAAGCCTATAAACATTATATGAACTTGCTCGCGCGATCAAATCGCCAAAACATCATACGGCCCCGGTACTAACAATGCCAAACATCAATCAATTCTTAAGGACATTAGATTTTCCGACTTTTAATTTTCATCCAAAATTCATAACTTGAGCTAGGGACCCTCCAAATTCGATTCTGATCATACGCCCAGGTCCCATAATTCGATACTGACCCATCAAGACCGTCAAAATACGGATTCAGACCCGTTTATCAAAAATGTTGACCGAAGTCAACTCAAATGAAGTTTTAAAGCAAATTTCCGTATGTTTTATCAATTTTAACATATAAGCCTCTGGGCCAATATTCGAACTATGCACGCAAATCGAGGAGGGTAAAAATGAGATTCTTAAGGCTTAAGAGTGCAGAATCGAATTCTAAAACATAAGATCACCTTTGGGTCATCACAACACCTCACCTAATTTGTCTAATACGTGTACGCTATCTCAAACATGTTATTAATCATCATACTTGTTATTACTGTATGTTTAGACACCTTGCCTATAGGATGTATATGCTTTTTCTAACCTAGCTATCATGCCCATAGAACTTTAGATAATTAATTAATCAAATTGCTTTTATTTTTTGTGTATTGTCTATCTAGATATCATGACTATAGGACACTAATCTCTTAAACAACTGCTCCCGCCGTTTTATTTCACTTCCACCTAGATAGCATGTCTATAGGAATAAGTATGATTAGTGATATCAAATACCAACTATTAGAAATTTCACCTACTATTATTCGCCTAGAAGGCACGTCCATAGAACCAAACGCTGGTAATTCCCAGTTTCTAATCGCCTTCACTTCCCATTGCGTAAACAACTTAGAAATCATGTCTATAGATTTGTAATACCTGTAACCTGCAAACTAGTTAACTTGGACCAGTGGCACTTCCTGTGCGATATCTGAAATCAGTCATCTAGAAATCCTGCCTATAAGAATTTACACTAATTACTGAGTAGTTCAAATTACATAAAAACTATGCCTATAGGTATGGAACAATTTAACATAGCAAACTTGCTTATCTATAGTTGTCCATTTAAATAACATCAACGTCGCTAGTATAGCTATAAATGTATGCCCAATTGACAGCGTGTATCCGTGTCTATATGCGAAGGTGAATTTAAGCCTTTGGTGTTGATTATGTGTAGTCTTATTCGTTTTGAATGCACACCTAGTTTTCCCATTTTTTGAGCAGCCTAAGGAGAGTCTAGAACTAACAAAGTAGTAGGTCCAAAGCCTCCTAGACCATAGGTATGGGATGAGCAGTGCATGGACATGATACGATTTAGAATTAAATTAGAATGCCTTGAAGTAACAACTTCGACATAGTAATTGGGTAGCAGGAGATGATAGTCTGTGCCCGCTGAATAATATGAGCAATTCCTACCTTAAGAGAGTTGCGAAGTATTATTTATGTTGCACGGGGTGATCCTTTAGGTTAAAAAACTTAGGACCCCCCCTTTTGTTCCTTTATATATTTGTTATCTACACTTAGTCATTTAACATAGATCAATGCAGTTGTATCTTTGTAATCATCAAGGATTTGTACCAATTCTTATATGTTATGATAAGTCTCTTCAACTTTTATATTTTCCTTTGTTTATTTGATCACCTAGCTTAATTACATAATCCACATAGTTTAAGGTTCGGTCGGGACCCATAGTTGTGGACCTCGAATACTGCCTAACACCTTCTCTTCGAGGTAATTTGAGCCCTTACCCGATCTTTGGTGAACACAGACTAGTTAAAAATAGAGTTACTTGCAAATAGGTGCCCTAACACACCTTAATCGTTAGTGGTGATTCTTCTCTTTTAATACCTCCTTTAAAAGAGTTGTCACACGTCGAATCCCGTTTTCGCGAAACAATGGGGCGCATCAGCATGTCGGCTCTGCAGGGGATACCCTTGGGCTCTTACCATGACGAACTTGATTTATGTGGATTACTTTCCTTGTTTGTTTTAAACTGATATGACATGCACATCCCTTTCCTTATTCACCTTTATTTGTTTGAAACTCCTATGACATGCACATCCCTTCCCTTATTCTCCTTTATTTGCTATGACATATATGACCTCTATCCATCTCTTTCATCTTTCCTAAGACTGCTATATTATGACTCTCCCATCCCTATTTCCCTACTTGCTTCATTACGTTCTCGCACGTTTTCATGAGCTAAACTAACTTCTCTATTTTGTCTTTCTTTTCTTTCCTCTTCTTTTCATGTTCGTTTTTGCTATGTTATTTACTACTTTTAATACCTTTATCATGCAATTACTTGGCAATGTGTTATTATTCTTTCATAAGGCATGCTCTGCATCATACTCCACTCTTGCCAATTAGCAACATAGCAGCACTTGATGAGTGTCCGTGCTTTTCTGAAATTATAGGTTGTGAGTTCGAGTCACTCCAATAGCAGGTGGGGAGTTCTTGGAGAGAGAGATCCGAGGGTCTATCGGAAATAGCCTCTCTACCTCAGGGTAGGGGTAAGGTCTGCGTACACATTACCCTCCCCAAACCCCACTAGTAGGATTATACTGGGTTGTTGTTGTTGTTGTTGTAAATCGGAAAGACTTATTTGTGGCAGACTAGTCAATCAACAGTGTAGTTGACGGTCCTGTGCCTTTCCCTCTCAAGTTATCCCCTTAGGAGTACCAGTATAGACCCTTCTAGAAACCCTACTCTAATTTTTTAAATGTACATGCATCATGCTAAACCTAGAAGGCGTTGAAGTGTTATTGACGTAACAACCCGCTTAGATAAACCTTGTCCAAAGTCTGACGGGATTTCCATAATCCCAAAGTAACGACCATGTTACATGCATTAGTTGGATAAAATATTCCAACATATTGATCATTATTGCATAAGTAGCCGAATTTGGAGGGGGAGAAGGATTAACGTTATTTGTTTGCAGAAATGAAGCATGAAATCCCCAGGTTTGGCATGGTCCAGAATATCCCGCCTTTGCTACATGACTAGTGGAAATACCTCGCGTCTTGTGACAAGAATCATGTGAGGAGAGTACTTTGTGACCTACCATATTTGCTGAACATTCAACCAAATAGGGTATTTATCAAGGCACCTACCATATTTTGGGATGAGGAACTAGCTGTTTTTTTCGATTTGGAAATATAGAAATGACTCCTCTCCTATAAGTGATAGGGGGTTCGCCAAATTACCATGGGATAGTCCGGGGTTGCTAGTACCAGAGAATCACACTTCTCGCGGTTTTCTGCAAATGTTGAGTTTTAAGAAGAATAATGAATTTCTCTGTCTAAAGAAATTATACATCCCTTTTGAGTTTCTTTACGAACGTTATGGGCACAACAAGTCATATGGTCTTCATCATGATGAACTAGCCATTACTTCTTTGGGATGGGTTCATCGCCAAGTTTATGTTTTCATTGTCTGCTTCCTAGGGTTGTTGATCTTTCTGATGAAAGAAGGAAGGATTCATACTTGCTTAGCCATGGTCGCCAGGACCTTAATGGATGGTATCATAGAACAAACCTATACTATCATTCCAATGATCTTAGTTGAGATGTATCGTGCTCTAGATTGGTGCAAGCGTGGTTTTGGAAACTTTGAGGGTTACAAACTATTACTACAAGTCTGGCTGCTGGAACACTTTCAGATGGGTGAGTATCGTCAACAGCTTCTGCGAAGGCCACTAAATGACTACATACCTAACCATCACCCAAAGAAAATGACGTTTATTCTCTACAAGTTTGCAAAGCCTGAAAATGCTGTAAGTCATTAGATAAAAAGGTACTACTCATTTGGTACTAATCGGGTTACGAGGCATTTACCCTTACGCTCTTATAAGAGTAATGATCACGCCTAACTATGCTTTATAAAAAGGACTAAGCGGTCGCTGCAAAAATAATCCGGTTCAAGAGTCCGAAGTCGAATCCCACAGGGAACTAACCTATTTGCTACAACTTTTAGTATCGCTAATAATAAGCTCAGACAATTTTCAGAGTTCAAGATTTTATTTGATAATTAACAAAAATTATTTAACTAAGGAAAAATGACAATAGAAACTATCAATAAGCAAGAATGAAGTTGAATTCAAGGGTAAAAGAATCTAGGGTTATTGATTTTCCCAATTGTCGGATTAATTCCTGACACGTTAGCTATAATCTCGCTGTAGCACTCTATAAAGATGATGAGTTCTTGCTTACCGTATTTATCTCTCGATCAATTACGATAGTTTACTAGAAGCATTCTCTCGAACTACTCTAGTTGACAATTTGTACAACTCATAAATATCACACCAAAGCTTTGTTATTTCTAATCTCGCTTTTAAATTCCATTAATTAATATCTTAACTTACTCGAAAGTGGCGTTGTTCAACAACAATCTAATCAAGTGTTCTTTCTCAAGCAACACTAGACAACTAGACACGATTAATCAAGGGCCCTTTTAATTAATCACAAGAAACACATAGTTGAATAATTATAGAGTAAAAATGGCTCAATTATATCAAAACGTAATCAAGACTTCATCCAATAATTAGTTCCATCAACCCTAGATGACGAGTTTAGCTATTCATACTACTATGCATGATTACAATATAAAAAGTCATAACTAACAATGGAATTAAGAAGAAGATGATGAAAAACTCGTAGGAGAATTCTCCGTCTTGATCCTTTGTGTTCTAGCCTCCAAGGTTCTTCTAAAAACAGAGATGCCATCTTTTTGGGCGAGTTGGGCTTCATATAGGTCAAGGTTAGTCGCCTCTCAAATTACAAAATTAGCCTTGCACGATTTTTCTCAGAAGCACGTGCGCGACCGCGCATCCACCGTGCATCGACCGCGCACTTTGGCCAGTTTCTGTCTGACATGCGCGGCCTAGTGCGCGGCCGCGCATAGACCGCGCACCTGGAGGATTTTCTGCAGCATTTTTTTCTTTCTTCTTTTTAAGCGCGCTAACCTCCAATTGGCCTTCAATGCTCCATATTATCTCCAAAATACTCTTTAACGTCCTCATAGTCCGGAATTACTCCTGCAAAGCATAAAATTCTTAATTAGAGCAATTTGTTATCATTTAACATTTAAATATCAATAAAGTGCAGCTAAGTTAGAGTAAAAATAGTAGCTAAACTACATAATTATAGCCTACTATCAATGCCCCACACTTAAACCATTGCTCGTCCCCGAGCAATCAAACCACACTCTATAGAGGCCTAAGTTCACTAAGCAATTTCCCTAACTCATCACACAAAGAATATTTCACATAGATTGAGTACAGTAGTGTAACATCTTCTCCTCAAGAGTTGACTCCCACACACCACGCAATATTCCTAACTTACTCACTTACTCTAACGTAGAGGTCAACAAATTCCCTTTCCTTCATAAATCAAGTGCATGCTCACAACAAAAGAGACTCATTCCACAATCAATAAAATTCACTCACAATGAGGGACTTCAAAATAGACAGAATTCACTCACCCTCCGAAACGATATTCTTGTGCCACAAAAGATGCTCCATAGGCTTGCCCATAGTGTACTACTCGACTAATCGAGCTTATTGAGTCTAGGATCAAGTAGGACTTTATTTGGTTATAATGTAGGCTGTAGGTCAGGTAGGATATATTTGGAAATAAGAGTGACTACACCTCCCTAAGCACTTTAATACATATACTTTAACATTCAAGTTCATACTTATGTCAAATCAACATTCCACCTTCACATCAACGTATATTACCCCATACTTCTTTAAGCACAATTACATCAAAAGCCACCAAAGGAATATTATTCACCACAATACAACTATTTTTTTTTCAATTCACGTGGCTTTTATTATTCTTTTCTTTTCAACACAGTGCACCTTTCTTCTTATTTCATTAATTCCACTCAAAAGCCCCATCAACCACCCCACACTTTAACCTTTACAAGTTCATAGCAATTCAAGTGCTCATGAGAGGTGAACATGTTCAAATAGATGGTTAATTCAAACAAAGGGGTAAGGCTTGTAATATGGTTGCCAAAGAAATAGGATTACGGTCTCAAAGGGGTTAACTACGATACATAACAATTAGGCGGGTGGAATGTATATATGGCTCAACAAAGAAACGCCTATATCACTTCCAAGACTGAACAAGACTACTATTTTGCTTTGCAAACATACGGGGCAAGTTCTAGGCATCAAATGTAGTGTACATAATACAACAAGCCTCACACACACATGGCACAATAGTCACTCCAGATTGGATTATCAAAACACTCTAGTTAGGAAACTTAAGCCAAGTTAAGAACATACAATTTAAGGCACTCTTACAAGAATCAACATTTGAGCCTAAGTGACACACTAAAGTACCCGCTATATTCAAGGCATAACGAAGTTAAGAGATCCTATTTCCAATTCAGCCCATAGCCCAAGTGTTCCTAAATTAAAAAAATTTAAAAACTAACTACACTCGATTCAAACGAAACCCTTGGAAAAGAACCGTGGCCCAAAGAAAAACCAAGGGGGAATTGATACACTCCTAACAAAAGAAAATCTTTTTGTTTTTTTTTTTTCGACTTGAATCCCTCAAGAAACCCGTCGAATGATATCCATCGTCGGGACAAATCGAAACTTTTGAAGATTTGTTTTTTATATTCAGTTAACTAACAAAACTACACTACTCTACATAACTCTACACATACAACATACATACAAAATATCCCCCACCCCACACTTAAAATGGTGGCATGTCCCCATTCCACACAAATAAAAATAAATATGAGGTAAAGGAAACTTCTCTAGTACATCAATCCTGATCGGAGACAGTGCCGGGGTGGAGATGGCACGCCCTCCCCAGCGCACGCAGCCAAGCCATAATCTTCTTCTCAGATTTTGCATTTTGGGTGGCCAGTGCATCAACTCGAGTTCCCAAATCCGTGACAGAAGTGCGTAATCCTGTCATTTTGTGTTCTAGGGTTGTCATCCACGTATGCCATCTGACCACAGATGTTCTCTCATCCTCAGCAACTTGCTCGTGTGGGGGTGACTCAGCCTGCCTTTCATATCCCTCCTCTGGCGCAGCAGACTCATCACTATTAGCTCTGACAGGTACCACATGATCCTTCTCAATGGTCATTTTATCTGCCAAGAACTTTGGTTATTTTTTCACTCTTCCATCCACATTCTTGTTCTTTGGCACCTGTGCTGCCCGGCATAATCTAGTAATTAGTGAAAGGAAGAAGAACCCATACCTCTGCATTGGACAACGGATGAATAACACATCATGAATAACCTTAGCCACATCAAAATCGTGGCCATTCATAAAGCACCAGATCAATGCAGCTCTAGGACCGTTCATCTCAGTGGTGTTGGAGGAAGGTAGCAAGTGGCAATTGATGGTATAAATCCGACACTTCCCTTCAAAGGTGAGTGAGGCCGAGTGAAACTTCCGCCCCGGCGTAACCCATACTATGTCTTTGTATGGCACACAAATTGTTCTGAAAAACAGGTTCCAGGATGTTGTTTCTCGCCTATACGTATCATAATAGTCCTCCTCCCCACTAAATACTGGTAGCCGATACGCCCTCCTAATGGCGTATATCGATGCATCAACACTCTTTTGTCGCACAGTGAAAATATGGTCCTCATGTTCAGAGCAGTTCACGTAGAACTCTCTTACAACCATCAAGTTGGCCTTCTCAGGTTCTTCCAAGAAAATATCCTGCCTGCGCCAAACCAACTCCTGATACATATTGGGGCAATCAACCTGGAGGGACCCCCTATCAATACCCCTTTCCGGTATGGGCTTCTTAGGAGCCTTCTAACTAAAACATTCTTGGGTTGAGCTTGATACAAACCTTGTGCTATCAAACTGAGGTGCATTGGTCGAGGCCCGTGCCCGGGACAAGCCCGCATGACCACTAGAAGAGGCACCTGTGGTTCGTCTTTTCTTTGAGGGTGTCATAGTACCTACAAAACAAATACCACTATCAGTACAAGGCGGTATGTGTGAACCAATATCGGTTACTCAGATTTTACCCGCACAATTGGTCACAAATTATATTTACTAACTCACTGTGGCATTTAAATAAACACTTGATGTGCAAACTTACCCCAAATTTCCCAAACACCCAATTATACCTCAATTCCACCACAATCTTAACAATGTCTAATCCAACCCAGCATGATAAAATTCCACGATCCTCACATACCAACAAGTATACTTAGTAATACAAAGCAAAGAAAAGAACAACAATGACTTCTACTACCATACAATTAAAAGAGAAGAAGAAAAGAAAAATAGTTGGGAAAAACTAAAAAAGTAAAAACTGAAGGAAAAGGAAAATTGAATCCATGGCACTTACCTGAAGAAGCTTGTGAGGAATAGAGATTGGGGAAGGATTGAGTAGGGAAGAGGAGGAAAGGGAGGTAGGTTTTTGCTTTTGAAATTAGGGAGAAGGAAGGGTTTGTTTTATTGTTATTCAGATTTTAGGAGAGGAATAGGGGGGAGGTTATTAGTAAGGGAGAAAAAACAATAAAATTAACTAATGAAATAACCTAATACGGCGTCCAGTGCGCGGTCAGTGCGCGGATGCACATGTGGGGCAGTGGAGGTCGAAAAATACGCGGCCCATACGCGGTCATGTGCAACAGTAGGGGTCCAAAAGTGCGCGGTCAGTGCGCGGTCGCACACGTTTGTCCTTCGAAATTTCTCCCTTTTAGCCACTTTTTACCTATCTCCGGATGGATTTCTTCACCCCGAGTCCTTCCATCGCACACAATTTCATCCCTGCACACTAATAGACCTGTCAATACTTTCATCGTTCAAAATCAAATACGAAAAATAAGAACAAAAAAAAAAGAAATAATATTGGGTTGCCTCCCAAGAAGCGCCCGATTTAACGTCGCGACACGACGAATTATAACAAAACCATGGGTTGCTTCCCAGTAAGCGCCTGATTTAACGACGCGGCACGATGCAGGCTTTCATGATTGCACTTCGCTCACATATTGGGGCTCTTCCAAAGACATCACAACTTTCTCCTCTTTTTCTTCAACAATTTCAAGGTAGTGCTTCAACCCTTGCCCATTCACCTTAAACCTATTCGTTCCATCTTCGGACTCAATTTCTACTGCTCCACTTGAGAACACTTGCACAACTCTAAATGGTCCTGGCCATCTAGATTGCAACTTACCCGAAAACAATTTTAATCTCGAGTTGTATAACAACACTAGATTTTGCGGGTTTGAAGTTTCGATCTAGAATGTGCTTATCATGCATCATCTTCATCCTTTGTTTGTACAATCTTTCATTCTCGAATGCATGGAACCGGAATTCCTCGAGTTCATGTAGCTCTGTGATTCTACTTGTGCCTGTGGTTTCCATATCCAAGTTCAACTGCCGCAGTGCCCATAAGGCTTTATGCTCAAGCTCCACCGAAAGATGGCATGCTTTTCCAAACACCAACTTGTATGGAGACATACCAATTGGAGTTTTAAATGCTGTGCGGTACGCCCATAATGCATCATCCAACTTCTTTGCCCAATCAGTCCTTGTCGCATTAACTATTTTTGTCAGGATACTTTTGATTTCCCTGTTGGACACTTCCAGTTGCCCGCTCGTTTGTGAGTGGTAAGGTGTGTCAACCTTATGGCGAACTCCATACTTTTCTAACAGCCTTGCGAACGCTCTATTGCAAAAATGGGTTCCACCTTCACTGATTATAGCTCTCGGAGTGTCAAAAGGTATGAAAATATTTTTCTTTAGAAAGCCTGTCACTCCTTTGGCATCATTTGTTGGAAGGGCCACAACTTCAACCCATTTGGAGACATAGTCAACTGCTACCAATATGTACTTGTTACCATACGCGCTGACAAATGGTCCTATAAAATCAATCCCCCACATGTCAAATACTTCCACCTCTTGAATTGTAGTCATCGGCATCTCGTGACGGCGAGATATGTTGCCTGTCCTTTGGCACTCATCATAACTTTTCACCCAAGCATGGGCATCCTTGAATAGAGTCGGCCAATACAAACCCGACTCCAACACCTTCGCTATTGTCCGAATTCCTCCTAAGTTCCCACCATATGGTGAAGCATGGCAAGCCTGCAAAACAGAAGATTGATCTTTCTCGGGGATACACCTCCGTATCATGTTATCTACACATATTTTACAAAGTAAAGGTTCATCCCAGTAATTAGACTGACAATCATGAAAGAACTTTTTCTTTTGAATCGAAGAGAGTTCATAAGTTACAATACCACATGCTAAATAATTAGCAATATCAGCATATCGTGGCGTCTCCTCCATTGCCACTACTAGTAATTGTTCATCCGGGAATGTTTCAGTTATATCTTCAACCTCTACTTTCTTTTCAGCTCCCTCCAATCTTGAAAGGTGGTCTGGCCCTTGGTTATCTATCCATTTCGTATCGCGGATCTCCAAATCAAATTCTTTTAGCAACAGAACCCAACGGATCAAGCGTGGCTTTGCCTCCTTCTTTACTATCAAGTACCTAAGTGCTACATGGTCAGTATAAACCATCACTTTTGAACCAATCAAATAAGACCTGAATTTATCGAATGCAAACACCACAAAAAAATCTCTTTTTCAGTCACGGTATAATTGAGATGTGTACCGCTTAGAGTTCTCCTCGCATAGTAAATTGGGCGCACCAGCTTGTCCTTTCGTTGCCCCAGGACTGCTCCTATAGCATAGTCACTCGCGTCACACATGAGCTCGAACGGCTTCTCCCAGTTGGGTGCAACGATGATTGGTGCAGTCACCAGTCTCTTCTTCAGCTCCTCAAATGCCAACCTGCAATCATCAGAGAACACAAAGGGATGATCCTTTTCAAGGAGTTTACATAAGTGGTTATCAATTTTAGAGAAATCTTTTATAAATCGCCTGTAGAACCCGGCATGCCCAAGGAAACTTCTCACTGCCTTGACCGAAGTGGGTGGTGGCAACTTCTCAATCACGTCAACCTTAGCATGGTCGACCTCAATACCTTTACTGGACACTCGATGCCCCAACACTATACCTTCTTGTACCATAAAATGGCATTTCTCCCAGTTCAACACTAAATTTGTCTCCACGTACCTTTTTAATACTCTCCTTAAATTGTGAAGACAGTCTTCGAATGAATCCCCTACCACTGAGAAATAATCCATAACGACTTCCATAATATCGTCAGCCATATTAGTGGAAATGGCTAACATACACCTCTAAAATGTAGCTGGTGCATTGCATAGGCCAAACGGCATTTTTCGAAAGGCAAAGATGCTATACGGGCAAGTAAAGGATATTTGCTCTCTATCTTTAGGGGCTATTGAGATCTGATTGTACCCCGAATATCCATCCAAAAAGCAAAAGTGAGACCGCCCAGCCAACCTATCCAACATTTGGTCAATGATTGGCAAAGGGAAATGGTCTTTCCGGGTGGCTGTGTTTAGTTTTCTATAATCCATGCAAATTCGCCAACACGTGACTGTACGAGTCGAGATCAACTCGTTATTCTCATTTTGCACGACCGCCATTCCACCCTTCTTTGCACACACTGAACTGGGCTGACCCAGTTACTGTCAGGGATGGGGAAGATGATACCCGCATCTAACCACTTGATCACTTCTTTCTCCACCACTTCTTTCATGTTCGGGTTCAGCCTTCTTGGATGTTCTCTGGAAGGTTTGTGCCCCTCTTCCAAGAGAATCTTGTGCATATAAAAGGCTGGGCTGATACCCTTTATAGCTGCCATGGTCCAACCAATAGTAGTCTTACATTCCTGTAACACCTGTAAGAGTTGTTCTACCTGCACAGCTAACAAACCGAATAAGATAATAACAGGTAAAGTAAAGTTAGGCCCTAAGAAAGCGTACCTAAGGTGGGCTGGAAGCGGTTTCAGGTCCAACTGTGGTGGCTCCTCTATTGATGGCTTCGCATGTGGTGTTGCCCTTTCTTCTAAGTGTAGTGGCTCGAACTAGGGTTCCCTTTTCCAGAACCCTTGACCTTCAAAAGCCATGACCCACTCTGCCAACTCTTCACCATCCACATCTTCCAAATTCATCAAGCAAGCTTCTAACGGATCTCTGACATTAAGGGTCTCATCCTCCTCTTATAGTATTACATCCACCGCCTCCATTAGTGAACAATTTGCAAATTCGCTAGGCCTCGTCATAGATTGTTGAACATTAAATATTATTTCCTCATTATTCAACCTCATTTTTAACTCTCCAGTCTCACAGTCGATCAATTCTCTCCTAGTGGCTAAGAACGGCCTCCCCAAAATTATTGGTATTTCTTCGTCAACTTGACAGTCAAGAATAACTAAGTCGGCAGGAAATACAAACTTCCCCACTTAGACGAGCACATCATCCAGAATTCCTATCGGCTATCGGCCTTTTTACTGTGCGATCAGCAAGTTGCAATAACATTGAGGTCGGTCTAGCTCTACCAATGCCTAATTTTGTGTAGATTGCCAAAGGCATCAAGTTGATATTGGCTCCTAAGTCACACAATGCTTTAGCAAAAGCATAACTTCCAATTGTGCATGGGATAGTGAAACTACCAGGATCAGATAAATTTTGAGCTATAGGTCTTGTCACTACCGCACTGCAAGTTTGAGTTAGAGTCACGGTAGACATGTCCTGGAAGTCAAATTTTCGAGACATCAGATCCTTCATCATTTTTGCATAGCCTGGCATTTCCCTCAAAGCATCCATCAGCGGAATATTCAATTGAATTTGTCTAAGCATTTCCATGAATTTCCTGTATTGATCATCTTTCTTTTGCTTTGCCAACCTTTGAGGGACTAGTGCAGGAGTTAGCTTCTGCCCACTGCTTGGTGTCTTTTCTTTATTAGGGGCCTTTTCCACCACCTATTCTGGGAGTTATTCAAATTCCTTCTCTTTGCCTTTGTCCACTTGTGCCTGTTCAATTACAACTTCTGTGAGCTCCATTGACTCGTCGGTCTCTAATGTCACTGGAGTAATTGGCGTTATGTCTCTCCTAGATTGAGAAACTTCTTGCTCTCTGTCTAAATCCCTTCCATTCCTGAGACTCACTGCCATTAGCCGATTTGGGTTCTGCTCCTTTGTATTGATGTTTGTGTCTGCAAGCAACGTTCCTTGTGGGTGATTGTTCAAGGCCATAGATAACTTGCCTAATTGAGTTTGAATGCCTTTATTAGCCAAATCATGTACGGCTAACTTTTCTTGCATCTTTCCATTTGTCCCAATGAGTTGTTGCAGCATGCCCTTGATTTCTATCATATTACTGTCCTGCTGTTGATGAAGCAGTTGGTAAGCCAACTGTTGTTGGTGCTGCTGATTGTAGTCTTGCTGCCTTTGATAAGGTACGACTTGGCCTTGTGGTCGTGCTCCCCCTGGAATGGTATTGTATTGTTGTTGGGTTGGTCTGTACTGCTGATTTTGAGGTCCCCATTGTTATCCACCTTGCCTCTGACTCCCAAAATTATTGACGTAATTCATGTCTTCTGTGAAGCCTTGGTTATCATTCTCTCCACTCTATGATCAAACATATGACTGATTTATGCAAGGAGTGCATAGGCCTCCATTTGTCGTATCAACAATGTGCACTTGTTTAGTACCCATCTCATCACTTTTCTTTGTCAATAAGTTTATCTAGGTCATGAGAGTGGCTATGTTTTCTGCATTTGTATTGCTTGGGTCAAGAGCAACAAAATGTACTATTGGAGTGAGTGTTGTATCTCTCGTCATCCAGCCCGAATCTTGAGCCATCTTGTCAAGAAGAATCTTGCACTCTATGAATGGTTTGCTCAAGAATGCACTCCCAGCTGAAGCATCTACACTGGCCTTCAGATCGTCAGCCAAACCCATATAGAATCTCTGTCCTAACATCTGATCTGGAATGCCATGGTGTAGACACTTCACTAGCATACCCTTAAACCTCTCCCAGGTTTCCTGAAAAATTTCAGTCGGTTTCTACCTGAATTGCAATATCTTATCAATTTGCCTTGCAGTTTTGTTGGGTGGATAGAACTTGTTTGAGAACTGCTTGACTAGTTCCTCCCAAATAGCAATGGAGTTTATTGGGAGCAAATTCAGCCAAGTTTGAGCCTCCCCAGTCACTGAGAATGGGAACAGTAATAATCTGATTGCTTCAAAAGTCATAGTCGGTTGTCTTTGAGTGACACAAATTGATAGAAAGTTCTTCAGATGTTGTTATGGGTCTTCGATGTACGAACCAGAGAACAACCCTTTATTCTGTAGCAAGTGCAGGATGTTGTTGGTAATTTGAAATGTCTCCGCTTGTATCGAAGGGACTGCAATTGTTGTGGTCAGGTTATCAGTAGTTGTTGCGCCCAATCATATAGAGTAGCTTCCGGCACAAGAGGTGTTACCACTCAGATGTTTAGGTTAACTCGATCATTCCTATTGTTCTCGTTGACGATCTCGACGTCGTCCGTTTCAATTTTGAATTGTTCGTCTTGTTTTAGCTATTTGCCCTTCTTGTTAGCCCGATTCAATTTCTTGAATGCTTTCTCGGGATCTGAGAGTCCTTCAAAAAGTTCACCAGTTCTCAAGGATCTTCTAGGCATGCACCTGAGTCACATCAGAGTTCAAACGTAAGAATTTCAATGGAACTATTTTTAACACCACAAAAAATTGATCTGAACTAAAAACTCCTAATAACTTCCGAGTTGTAATAAATAACACCGTTGTTTCCCCGTCAACGACGCCAAAATTTGATCATATCCAACTATGCCTTATAAAAAGGACTAAGCAGTCGCTGCAAAAATAATCCGGTTCAAGAGTCCGGAGTCGAATTCCACAGGGAACTAACCTATTTGCTACAACTTTTAGTATCGCTAATGATAAGCTCAGGAAATTTTCAGAGTTCAAGATTTTATTTGATAATTAACAGAAATTATTTAACTAAGGAAAAATGACAATAAAAACTATCAATAAGCAAGAATAAAGTTGAATTCAAGGGTAAAAGAATCTAGGGTTATTGATTTCCCCAATTGTCTGATTAATTCCTGAAACGTTAGCTATAATCTCGCCGTAACACTCTATAAAGATGATGAGTTCTTGCTTACCGTACTTATCTGTCGATCAATTACGGTAATTTACTAGAAGAATTCTCTCGAACTACTCTAGTTGACAATTTTTCTAACTCATAAATATCACACCAAAGCTTCATTTTCTCTAATCCCGCTTTTAAATTCAACTAATTAATCTCTTAACGTACTCGAAAGTGGAGTTGTTCAACAACAATCTAATCAAGTATTCTTTCTCAAGCAACACTAGACAACTAAACACGATTAATCAAGGGCCCTTTCAATTAATCACAAGAATCACATAATTGAATAATTATAGAGTAAAAACGGCTCAATTATATCAAAACGTAATCAAGACTTCATCCAACAATTAGTTCCATCAACCATAGATGACGGGTTTAGCTACTCATACTACTATGCACGATTACAATATAAAAAGTCATAACCAATAATGGAATTGAGAAGAAGAAGATAAAAACACTCGCAGGAGAATTCTCCATCTTGCTCCTTTGTGTTCTTGCCTCCAAAGTTCTTAATTAGAGCAATTTGTTGTCATGTAACATTCAAATATCAATAAAGTGCAGATAAATTAGAGTACAAATAGTAGCTAAACTACATAATTATAGCCTACTATCAAGTAATTAGGCAAGCTGGAAGAAAATAAGTCATATCTCGGATTTCCAACATGGTCCAGTACAAGGCAGATTTCAAGGGAGATGTCATCACATTCAAGCTTGAAGCGCAACACATGTGGAACCAAAAGATCTTTGTGGAAGGAGAAACTATTGATCCAGATAGGTATCATGCCGGTCATATTTACTACTATCTATCATGGTTGGAAGACAATGTAGCTAGGGACGTACAACTAAGGGTTAATCTGAAGTATAGGATCATAGACAAAGTGGTTGAGGCATAGGTAAAGTACAAGAGGCTACGCAAAAGGGTGTTCGAGTCTGAAGCTAAACATCTGGAGAAGCACAAAATGAACATGGAGGCAATAAGGGAATGGAAAGAGATTGCCACTAAGTCAACGGAAATATTGGAATACCTGGAACAAGGACTGATGGAGCTAGAAGGGAAAATGAGAAAAAGACTTTCGGATTGCCAAGTCATGGACGACGATGAAGGAGGAAAGCTGAAAAAATCTTACCTATTGCTGGATATGCGCAATCTGGGAAACGTGATTGATGGGGTCATAAGAGACAAGCATGGATATAGTCCTTCAGGGACCAAGTAGATTAGGAGATGATGTTCTTTTACTGCTTTCTAGATTAGATCAAATTTCGATGTAATAAGGCTAAATGTCATTAGTAACTTTATTATATTACTGTCGATTTAGTAAAAGATTATTTTGGCTCACTTTTGCATTAATGAAATGCAGCAAATGTGGGTGCCAATTGTTTCCAAGTCTATGTGTCGCTTAGGCCTACATCAGGTACAATGAGGCCCCCAAATTAGGACGCGAACTATTACATGACTTTGTAAAACATGATTAAATGTTGCAAACACTCTTTTATTTCAACATACTAACTTGGTTACCTTTTTCTTTTTCTTTCTTTCTAGTTATTCCCTTTCCCAAAGGTTGGTTCATGCATACTGGCATCGTCAGCATACCACACTAGATCCATAGGTCCTCCACCTAGCGACCCGAAAAGCAAAGGCAAGGGCAAAGGGATAATTGATGATTTAAGTGGTATCCGAAAAGACAATGTTGTTGTGGCAGAAAATGTTGAAACTTCAGATGGTATAAGTACCCAGGGGCAGAACGAGTTGGTCTTACGCTTGGAGCAGAAAATCCTGGAACTACAAGGTGAGCTTGAGCAAGTCCGAAATCGGGCAAACCTTTCCCTTACTCTCAATGTTCCTGACATCAACCAGCAAAACCCGACTATCCAAAACCAAACTCCACCACAAAATACACAAAACCAGAACCCACCACCCATGCCTCCAAATCCTCCACACCAGTATCATAATCCCGCACCTCCCCAGAATCTTAACCCATCAACAACATCACCATCATCCAACTCAATACCCGCAAACCACTTACATATCACCCCCCCCCAAATGCATCACAACCTACTCCCGATCCATAAAACTCGACCAACGATCACATATATACCCAAGTTCCAGGAACCCATCAAAGCAATCTGATATGTGTAGAGACCTTACCTCACACCCCACAGGCCACAACAAACCCTATACATACTCGAATCGACTGAGAAGGACCTGCTCATTAGAAACATGGTGGAGGAACTCAAGAAACTCACAGGGAGGGTCCATAGTGTTGAAGGTGGGAAAGGCGTTGAAGGTTTGAATTATGAAGATCTGTGTATTCAGCTAGATGTGGAACTACCAGAGGGTTACAAACCTCCAAAGTTTGAAATGTTCGATGGCACTGGTGATCCGAAGGTGCATCTAAGAACATATTGCGACAAGCTTGTAGGAGTGGGTAATAATGAACAAATACGCATGAAATTGTTCATGCGAAGCCTTAAAGGAGATGCTTTGTCTTGGTATATCATTCAAAACTCGAAGAAGTGGTCAAATTGGATAAGTATGGCATCAGATTTCGTGGATAGATTTAGGTTCAACACAGAGAACGCGCTAGGCATTTTTTATAACCAGAACCTCAAGAAGAAGCCAACAAAAACCTTCTGCGAGTATGCTACTCGTTGGAGGTCAGAAGCCGCAAAGGTAAGGCTAGCGCTGGAAGAAGAATAAATGAACAAGTTCTTTGTTAGAGCTCAAGATCCACAATATTATGAAAGGTTGATGGTGATAGAAAATCACAAGTCCTTAGACATCATCAAGTTAGGGGAAAGAATAGAAGAAGGAATCAAGAGTGGGATGGTAACTGATTTTGAGACGCTGCAGGCCACGAATAAAGCTTTTCAATCAGGAGGTATTTCAAAGAATAAAGAAGTGGGTACCGTGATGGTAGCCCAAAGCCCTAAGTCTCCCCTCACATACCAAACACCTTCATCCACGTACCAACCCTCACCCCCCAAAATACTAATACCCTGCAACCACCTGCCATACCTATAACACTCAACCTGCATATTACCATTCACCTCCACCCGCTGGCCAAAGCTACCCAAAGCCACGTCCAAATTTTGATCGCAGACCTCCTAGACAATACACCCCAATTGATGAACTCATAGCCCAACTATATGAAAGACTGAAGGCCGCTGGTTACATCACCCCTATTCTTGTTGTTGTCGTGGAAAGTCCTTCCCAATGGATCAACCCTAACAAAACACGTGTTTATCATTCTTGCATGAAGGGTCATACCATTGAGAAATGTCGCAAGTTGAAAGACGAGATTCAGACGCTGATCGACACTAAGGTTATACAAGCAAAGGAAGTTGTGCCGAATGCCCACAATAACCCTTTCCCGGATAACATAGGTGATGGAGTGAACGTGATAGAAACTAATAAAGAGTGGGATCAGGAACGGTCCATTGGACTCATCCGAGAGGGAGACGCTCCTAAAACATCTCTGGTCACCCTAATGCCAGTTGTGGTACAAACCCAGGTGCCATTTGAAGTTGAGGTAGCTACAACATTCACTGTAATGGTAGCTCCCACACCATTTTATGAGCCTGATGCCGTCCCACGGGATTATGTTGCAGAAGCAATAAGAAAGGGAAAAACCAAAATGGAAGAAATAGGTGTCACACAAGATATGACTAGAACTGGAAGAGTTTACACACTTGAGAATCTGGGAAGAACAAGCAAGGACACTGCACCTAAACCGCCTGTTGTTGAGACTGGCACTGGCGATCTTTGAAGGAAGATACAAGCAAGGGAATACTCTATTGTTGACCACCTGAACAAGACTCCTGCTCAGATATCCATCATATCACTATTGCAAAACTCAGACATGCACAAGAATGCTTTGATGAAGGTGTTAAGTGAAGCTTATGTACCTGTCGACATCACTAATGGAGAGATGGATAACATGGTTGAACAGGTATTATAGATCCATAAAATTACTTTTCACGAAGATGAGTTACCACCAGAAGGACTAAATCATAACAAGGCGTTGCACATCATAGTGCAATTTGAGGACAAGTTCATTGCCAGGGTCCTGATAGATGGAGGTTCGAGTCTGAATATATATCCACTGATAACTCTAAAAATATTAGGTAAGGGTCTACACGAGATATAAATGGGCAGCATGAATGTGAAGGTGTTCGACGGATCTCAGAGAGCCACTATTGGGGAAATCAACCTTGATCTACAGATGGGTCCGACTTGGTTTGATGTTGAGTTCCAAGTGTTAGATATATCTACTACTTATAACCTATTGTTGGGTAGACTGTGGATACACGCAACTGGGGTAGTGACTTCTACTATGCACCAAGCTATGAAGTTTGAATGGAATCATCAGGAGGTGATCATTCATGGAGACGGAAGCAACCCTATCTACACCAACTAGACCTTTCCGGTCATCGAAAACAGGAGGAAGTTGGGTGGAGAAACATATCACCGCATTGAGGGGGTGAACGCAATTAAAAGGGATCAATGGTGGAGCAAGAAGATAGAAAGCATATTGTTGTGGACGGGATATGAACCAAATAAGGGTCTTGGAAAAAAGCTTCAGGGGATCACTAAACCCATACAACCACAGTATCATGGCACGTCCTTTGAACTCAAATATGAATATACCATGCACGAGTATCAGAATTGGATACTGCCATGGCACGCCCATTACTATCCGCTGGAGCAACCCGTACCACCTCTGCACCAGACATTCCGTCAAGCTGACATGATGTGGAAAATCGAAGAAGATGAGATTTTAGCCAGTATGAGGAAGCTATTTCTGGATGAGGAAGACATGGACTGCAACATAATTGTCGAGGAGGAGGAAGATCTTACCATTCAAACAAAGGAGGAGGGAGTTGTTCTCAAGAATTAGACCATTGCACCATCCCGGGCTCGCCGATTTCCTGTGTAGCCTGGCAAATTAGCATGACTTATTTTCAAATTGTTTTGAGCATTTAAGACATTGTTTAGTATTTTGTTTTGAAATAATTACTCGAGCCATCGAGTCGTACTTGTTGACATTTAAAAGTTTTCTTAATGCATTATTGCTTTTCATACTTATTATTATCTTTCTACATTCTTTTCAGCATAACTATTACATATCTTGATGAACCTACGACTGTGACATGTAATGAGATGACGCAACATAAGGACAGTGATTCGGAAGATCTAGAGGATGATGTAATACCTGAGGAAATTATCAAAGAAGTAGAGAATTTCGAAAACAAACCGAAGTCTAATTTGGAGAAAACTGAAGCCGCTAATTTAGGAGATTCTGAAACAGTCAAGGAAACTCGCATAAGCATCCATCTATCACTGACAGAAAAGGAAGAGTATATCAGATTTCTAAAGGAGTATGAAGACATCTTCGCATGGTCTTACGATAATATGACTGGTTTAAGCATAGCAGTAGTAGCTCATAAGCTACCCACCAATCCCATGTGTCTACCGGTAAAGCAGAAGCTCAGAAAGTTCAAGCCAGATATGAGTTTGAAGATAAAAGCGGAGGTCACCAAGAAAATCGAAGCCATGTGGATTCGGTGACATCATAATAAAATCTTCATTCCCCTATAGTCAGAAACTGGGGCAAGACTTTGAGTTGTCAGATCTCATTGTGTCAAGGGTCACCAAGAAGAGTACTGCCAGAAGTAGGCATTAAACCGGGGCAGAATTTTGAGGAGGGTCCTCAAAATTCCGAGTTAAGGAGGTTGCAATGTCTTGAAACGTGTCGCAGTCTCCGATTCAAACATTATTTGAATCATCACACATTTTGAACAAACTTCATTCTTGTATAAACGACTTATCATAAATGCATATTTTCCAAACATTTCATTTTCTGTAGTAGCCAGACGTTACCCAGGATGACTCAAATAGGACCTTAATACAGGAACAAAGGCAAAGCAAGGAATCAAGAGCATGAACCAACTTTTCCCTCCTCCAAACTCACAATATTCCTTTGGATGCAGACACAATGGATATAACAGGAACGTCTGCAAATATATACACACAACAAGATCACTATCTTCACACCGACAAAGGTCGCCAAATGCAAACGCATCAAGCTAAGAAATACTTTGCCCTCTTGCATTCAATCATTGCTTTTCTCGCATAGGGATAAGCACTGCGCTCATCATCGCATAAGGCTAAACACTGCCTTTCTTGCATGAGACTAAGCATTGTCTCCATTATTGCATAAGGCTAAGGATTGTCTTTCCTTGCACGAGACTAAGAACTATCTCCATTATTGCATAAGGCTAAGAATTGCCTTTCCTTGCACTAGACTAAACAGCATCTTCATTCCTTGCATGAGACTAAGCATTGTCTATACTCCTTGCATAGGGATAAACATTGCCCTCACTTTTCATGAGATTAAGCATTGTCTCCATCCTTTGCATGAGGCTGAGCACTGCCTCCATACTGCATAAGGCTAAACAATGTCTTTCTTGCATGAGACTAAACACTGTCTCAACTCTTTGCATGAGACTAAGCATTGTATCCATTACTGCATAAGGCTAAACACTGCCTTCCTTTATTGCATAAGGTTAAGCATTGCCTTTCCACGCATGAGACTAAGAACTGTCTCCGTTATTGCACAAGGCTAAACACTGCCTACCTCGCATGAGACTAAGCATTGTCCCTCTTTCTTTCACGAGGTTAAGCACTGTTTCCATTATTGCATGAGGCTAAGCATCGTCTTCCCTCGCATGAGACTAAACTCTATCTCCGCTACACTGCATAAGATTAAGCATTATCTCCTTTCTTCGCAACAGGCTAAGCGTTGCCCTCATCTCATATAAGACTAAGCCTTGTCTTGTCTCATTTTAGCGAATGACTGAGCATCACCTATTTCTTTTATCAAGTGATCGATATTACCACACATTTGCATTTCATGGGCTGAAACACCACCACATTGTCTGAGGGCGTCATAGTCCCAAGGCACCATCCTCATAGCCTGAAGACACCATGCCATGGCCTGAGGATCTCTTGAAATTTGCACATCATTATTCAAAGGCGTCATAGTCTAGAGGTACCATGCTCATGGACCGAGGACATCATTTCATGGCCCGCGAATCCCTTATCAAATGCTTCATGGCCCAGGACGTCATAGTCTAAGGACATTATCCTCATCTTCCAAAGACAACTCTCATAGTCCGAAGAAAATTTGCATCATGTTTAAATTTTTTCAATAACCCATATATATTCGCATGCATCGTATTTTAAGCTTTGCAGATAACTCGAGAGGTAACCGTTCTACAAACAGGAGCAATTCTCGCTCCGATTTTTGCTCATAACATTCACACCCTTCGATCACCCCAAACGTAACCGATAATTAGTAGTTGATTACTCTTCGTTCTATGACCATCCAAATACTTGCCTTATACATCCATAACATTCAATTTTCATTTATAACCCCACTTGAAATCATCCGTTACTCACGATACTATCGCATCCAAAAGATCCTTTTCGAAACATGCGATCACTCGTACAACAACTCCATTAGTTTCGTTCGACGTTGGATACAGAACTACACACGGCCTGATCCCCGTAACACAAGAGACATGTAGGCAGCTCAAAAACCAGGGTTCTACTCCCATGTTTCAAAACACATCATCCCCCACTCATTTCGGATAAAATTGGACATCATTTTCTTTACTCGACAACTCTTTCATCATTCCCGGATAAAGAGGGGCAACTGTTGATACCCAAGTTTGCCCTCATGTTGTTATAAAAGTCATATATGCTATTAAAATATTATTACTGCATCATCACCAAATTACATGAGTTATATAAGTACTTTCTGTAAGTTTTCACAATTTTTAAGGTTTTAAAATTGATTTTCTTGCATTTAAATTGTTCAAAAATTTATTAATTATCCTTTGAAATTATTTTTTTGGATGAACTAATCATCAAAATACCCACACATATGTTTTATAACATTTTACTTCATTCCATAATCACATTTGCACTTTTTGAACTATTTACGGATTTTTGCAATAATAACCTATATTTTACAATTAATTGCATTTGTCATTTTTTTTAGGTTATAATAATTTTGTATATTGTTATAATTTTCAGCTATTATATTAAATATTAAGTTTCATAAATACTATTTTTATATTATTGAGATATTTTATTAAATAATTTTCCCTTTTATTTCTTGTATTTAAAATCTGGCCCAAAACAAGCCAAATTTCGGACTTAATTCACCCGCCCACACCCTAAACTCCAACCCAATAACTCCTAGCCCAAATACTAGAGATTCACTACCTCACACCTGTCCACCAACCCGATCCACCTCTCATTAAAATCTTGGGCCACATTCCATCTCCCCTCTTCTAATTAACCTCACCCCAAAACCCTAGCCTTTGTTTTACCCGGTCAGTCGCCTCTATATTACCTCAACCCCTTCCCCCCCCCCCACCTCACAAACCCTAGCCTCCACCCTAATCCTTCTCCGAATCCAACTCATCCATGGATTCTTACCATGATTTACTTATGTTTCCCGGATTATACCGCTAGTACTTGTGTAAATATGGTGTTACTTAAAACTTGCCCATTTTTGGCAAGTACCAGTCTATGAATCAAAGGAAATCTGCTTCACTCTCCAAGATTTGGATGATATTTCGTCAGTATACATTCATAGCAAGGCTATGAGGATCCGATTTTCCAAGATCTTCAGCCAATCTTTTACTTCCGTCGAACTACGGTTTGAAATTTTATTTTTTCTTCTTTACCAGTTTTATTACTGATTGCATGTGATATTCTTTCTTTATTTGTGATTGATTAATTATTTTCCATGTTTGGTTGTTCGATTTCTACCACTATATAAATCCCTTTCCCCGTTCCCCTTCAACAACTCAACGATAATTACTTAACTATTGTTACCACTACTATTCTCTCACTATCACTCATTCTATAATACTCTGAGACTTTAATTTTGTCCGGTTAAAAGCCACGGCCACCGGAATCCATTCATTAGCCCCCCCAATGCAAGCATTACTCGGAGCCCACTGTAAGGTTCTTGTGAACTCTGAAGCATTAGGGATTTCGGGGTTTTCATTACTCTCCTGCAATTGTTGCTATTCCTGAGATTTTGAGTTTCTTATTCTTTATTCGCTTCGTTTGCAACTGGTTAGTACCCTATACTCTCACAATTCTACTTCTTTCTGTTTGTGTTATGTGCATTAGTGCAACTTGGATTTCCCTGAGTTAATTCCTATATTATGCCATTTCATATGCAATTCTACCTATTTTAATACTATGCTGAATTCCATTTGCCTCAATTCTATGTAAGTTCTGATTTTAACTCATACGCGGATAGCTAAGTTGATTCATGATGCTTGCCTGATTCGTAATTGAAACCTAATTGATGGTTGTTGAACCTTGTTTTGATTACTGGTACTAAAACCCCTTATGAAACTATGTTCTTGCTTAGAATTACTTTCTTCATGTTGAATCCTTTATGCATAATTTGTTATTTCTCTGCAAGTCTATCTAAATACTTGGCCTAATATGCTAGCCTTAATGCATGCTCATTATGTGTGTCCAACCTGAATGATTTCTAATCATTATGATTATGAAGAGTTGATTACTTATACCTATTGCTTATTCTGAGTTTAGTTTTTGGCCTTGTTCTATACTATTTAGATAACCAACTCATACCCAGAATATGTTCTAATTCTTGTTGAGATATTCATGACCAACTATTTATCCTTCTGAAGTTCTACTATTAGCTATGATATGTTCCCATGTTATTTGTAACTCTATTGTGTGCTTTTCTTGACTTGCTCAACCCTGTGTTCTCCAGTATTAGTTAAAACCTTTAGAGTAAATCTCATAACCAATATTTTCACCTATATGTAGCCAACTAGTACAAGGTTTGATGCTTGTTTGTCCTATTATTTTAAAAATTGGCATGTCTTTTGTTTGCTATAAGTTTTGCTGATACTCAGCATGTTCAAGTTTTCTCATCCTCAACTAAGAAATTGATATCGTGAACATGTTCTGTTATGTTGTTTTCACTAAAAAAATATTAGTTAAAGTTCACAAAACGTGACTCAAAAAATAAAATATAACAACAAAAAATACTATAAGTTATAATTTTTCTTATCCGAAAACATGGTTATGTACTCATTGGGTGGCGGGTACCGGTAAATTAGTGCCATTTATTTTACCATTAATTTACGCAAGCTAGTAGAAAAAGCGTAAATTGGAAAATGACTTAGGAAAAATTACATTGTATAGTCGCTGTAAAAATAATAGCCAAAAAAGTTAAAAAATTTATATAATTTTTTGTATATAAATTTATATATTGTATGTTATATACAAAAAGTATACAAAGTTTATACACTCTTATATACTAGTATCTATATGCGTGTATTGTACGTTAATAATCGCACATGATGGTTTAAATATTTATATAAAGAAAAAATAAAATTTAATTAATGAGAGAGATTTTATATATAATACTACAACAATCGTCTAAATACCGAAAAATATTATTACATTAACATAATATGTGAATTGAAAATGAAAGTATATCATTAGAAGTTACACAAATGATCAGTTTTAGTCATGTTAAGTAGATAATTATGTATTGTAGTTTAAGGTATCTAATGTGATGATATCTTACCGAACACTTCTTTATAGATGGTATTTTTTGTATATGTTTTTTTCTAATGCTTTGGTTACTGTACTATAACCAGAACTCTTGTTGTCGATATTGACATCTCTCTAGAAAATGCAACATATAGTTATTCGTGTAAGAAAATATATTGTGGTAAATATAGTCCAATATTTAGGATATTTATCCTTGTGCTTTATTTATTATAACTACAAATTATAAACATATTAAAAATTATTTTCACACAAATTTAAAAGGATATTCTTTAGTTTCGGAAAACGAAAGTTGAATTTGGGGATAAACACATACTTAGAAGAACATTAACCAATAACATAAGTTCTGCATGTATGACGTTATTGTCACAATTTCTGTATACCATATGTGTACTATTACATAAGCTATTCAACGGATCTAAGTTTTCAGTAGTATGCCGGGCATATTTGTTTTTCAAAATCAACTTATATGTAATGGAAGATCAATTTTAACTTAGTCTATTATATATGTGGTGACACTAATATACGTAAGAAATAATGAACTTGACAACAAACATGTACGGTAGAAGGCCATTTGATATTAAAGTATTTAAGTATTCTTCTTGGTAGTAATTGTTGGTATCAACTTCTGCTGGGTCAAAACTGAAAAATATTTTATTTTTACCATAAAACTTAGCAATCAACCTTTTATTTAGTTGATCAACATATTAATTTTTGCTAGCTAAGATAACTCTTTAATTTTTATCATGTAATTTGCACAAATTACATTTTAATCTAATGATGAAAATAGTTTCCTTATTAAATGCACTACTATTACCATTGGGGTTGATAACCAAGTGTTCTAGAAGAACCAAATCATATTTTATTGGATACTCTTCTTCGTTTCAGACACGAAGCAAGAAGTCACTGAATGTTGGATCTGTTCTTCATAAGTATAATTTGGCAACCTAGCTTTTACAGTTTTTGCTTTGGTCAATTTTAAAAATATTGATCGTACTTGATTGAAATCACCTCCCAAACTATTACTTTTCCACCAAACGGTTCATCGATATCCGATATATCTCTAAAACTCTGGGGGATTATTTCGATCGTTTGACGCTTAACCAAAAGCGCTTCATCCCATATTATCATTTTTGCTTTCCTTATAAATTTAGCACTAGTAAATCTGCTTTGATATATTTATGATGGTTATTTTAAATATTTGAAGATATATATCAAATCTAAAGTGAGTTGTATGACCTCATAATAAAATCGTTGTTGGTACACCACTTGTTCTTATTGCTAACAATATCATGCCTCTTGATCTGACATTTGCAAGTAATGCATAATATAGGAATATTATTTCGATTCCGCCGGAGGCATTTACAAAGGGTAATCCCGCTATACTTTAGTCGACTTTTTATAATATAATTTTAAAAGCTTATTCTTATTCATAATTTAGCTTTGATTGTACTTCCTCAAACACTTGTATGACCTTCTTAATATTGTACTAATCTTTTTTACTTTGTGATCTATTTTTTTTTATCTCTAACACTTTTTTTATGGAATAAATTTATGTATCCTAAGATATATTTTTAACTTGAAAAATAAGTTTACTCATATGATGAATTTAAAAAATAATTTAATTGAATTTTCTTGCTAAATAATTAATTGAAAGATTTGACTATTTGGTTTTAACATAAAATATAATTTATTTTCTGTTGATTTAGATTCTTAATATTAGTTCATCTCATATTTGACTATGTAACCGTAATTATAAGTTTATCCACCATAAATTTTATTTTCAAAGAGTAAAAAGATCGATATGACATTCCACTTTTAGATCTTTATGTTTGCAAATTCAGATTATGTCCTTTTATTGTGAGTTATTATGCTTAATATTAAAAGGTTATTTTTGTAATCCAATATTTTATAGATAGATAGATAAATAGATAGATAGATAGATAGATACACAGACAGACAGATATAGATATCTCATTTTTAAGAATAATTTAAATTTTAACCAATTTTCTATTGAGTCTTTTTCTCAAAAGTGTTCCACGCACGCAACTTGCTTTTCAATTTCCAAAACCTACCAGATAAGACCCATTGATTTGAAACCAACTATAACTCGAGATTTATATGAATAACGCATCATAGAGATTAATCATGCCATGACAATAAAAGTAAAAGATAAACTAAGAAAGAAAAAAGTATAAGAAAACTCAGGGACTTTATGCAAAATATATTTTATCAAGCAAAAAAGGAAAAAGAAACACAATAGAGAATAAGTAAGGAAAAAGTTCGGTGCTACGCTGAACGTTGAATTAGAATAATCTTTATAATGATTTGGTACTTATTTGATTCTTTTGTGTTTGTCGAATTGTTTGTGAAAAACATATGACCTTGGCCAAGGGTGAGAATAAACTTCCCAAACTTGAAAAAAGTAGTAAGAAAGTATATGTTTGTAAAACCTAATTATCATGATAATTATAGTGATTGCAAATGCTTCTTTGGCGGATAATATCTGTACAACATAAGTAAGGTAGTATTTGATTATATATCTAATTTTCGAAAATATTTATATTATTAGAATTCCTAAGAAAAAAGGCCCAAAATAGTCCCGTATCTTTGGACTTTAACTCAAACTAGTCCTATTTCTTTCACATGAAGCACTAATAGTTCACATTCTTTAATAAAGTGGTACACTTTTAGTCTCCATGTTTGATATGAAAAAATATATTTTCCTAAGAAAATATTTTTTAATTTTCTCATGTTTGGTTGGTTTAAATATTTTGGAATATATTTTCCTCATGAACTTATTTTTCTCCAATTGGAGGAAAATATTTTCCCCGTCAAGAGAAAGAAAAATATTTTCCAAAACTTTTCTTCAACCTTCCACGCCATTTTCTTCAAACGTTTCTTCAATGTTTATATTTTCTAGCCATATACATAGATTATGCATTTATTATACACAATTATACACATATAATACATAAATTATATCTTCACCGGCTATTTTTAGTTTAAGCAGTTAAGTAGGAGGCTATTTGGGTTAATATTTCTTCTTTATATGATATAGAAAAAATATTTTCTTTCATTTCAACAAAATGATGTAGCAAAAAGTATTTTCTTTTCATGATATAGAAAAATTATTTTCTTTCATTTTAACAAAATGAGTACTTTTTCATGTTGTAGAAATAGTACTTTATTTTTCAACAAAAAAAAGAGTATTTTTTTTAGTTGTGTAACAAAAATTTCAACATTATTTTTGCGAGAAAAGGTAAAGTAACACAGTAGTCCCTTTGGGTTTGTGTAAATTTTTAAAAGAATAATTAAATTTCGAAGAAAATAGAGTCTTGAAAACGTTGGGTAATCGGGGTTGGGGAGAGGGGACGGGAGAAAGAAGGGGAGCACCGGAAACATGGGGATTTGGGAGAAGGGGGAGAGGGTAAGAAAAGTAGTATAAAAATAATTCTAAAAAATATTTTTACTCTCTAAACAAACACTAGAAAAAACAAATTCGAAAATTATTTTTCACTCACCAACCAAACAAAACAAGGAAAAATAAATGATAACCACTCATTTTCTAGGAGAATATTTTCCTATGGAAAATATTTTTTTTCATATCAAACATGGAGACTAAACGTGTACCACTTTATTAAAGAATGTGGACTACTAGTGTTCTATGTGAAAGAAATATGATTAGTTTGAGTTAAAGTCCAAAGATACTCGACTATTTTGGGCATTTTCTCGAATTCCTAACGTGCAGTATTATGTCCTAAAACTAATAGGATTATAAAGCTAATGTCTAGAATTCCGATTATATTTTTTTATTGTGAGTTATTATGCTTAATATTAAAATATTATTTTTGTAATTTAATATTATATTCATATTTTTATATAATATATATATATATATATATATAATATATATATATATATTAAGTGTATATATGTTATATACAAAAAATATACAAATTTTATATACTTTTTGACTAAAAATATAAATAGTTTCTGAAACGGGCTAAAAGTTATTAAATAGTATTCAGAAAAGGAAACGTTATTGTAACAAGAAGTAAGAATCATAATAATTTGCAATTTCCTACCAGAATACAAATTAGAAGGGTCCCACTCCAACCATTTTAGAGAACAAACCTTAAACACTGGCTCAGGGCATATTTTAAAAAAGCGAAAGTTGTTTTCTCTTTTTCTCCATCTTTTTTTTTTCTTTGCTTTTCTTTTTCCATCACTCTTTAATTAACGAATAACTGTGATTTTACTATGTGATTGTTACCTTTAAAATTGTCTAAAGTGTAAGAGTGCAATAATTTTTTATGTTGCTTTGCTTTCAAGCTGTGACCTATACACGTATGGCTCTGAATATTTAAAATTGTCTGAAGTGTTAAGAGTACAATAATTGTTTTCACTTTTTGGTTCTTTCTTATTTCTTATTACTCTCTCTCAAAGACTTTCTTGGTCACGCCGAAAGTTTTAAAGAGACAATTTTTATTTAGCTGGTGGGTGGAGGAATAAGGAATGCAATTGCATGAACTCCAATTTTGCCCCTAGGAGTAGTACTGTCTGCTTATTCCATTGATTTCTTTTTACGGCTTAAAAAGAAATATATATATTCTCTGTTATACTATTCGGTAGTTAACTCACTGTTATACTATTAGCATTGATTTACCGCTAATTTAAATGAAATTTGACAAGGTGAGTTGCTCTGATGGTAAGCACCCTCCACTTCCAACCAAGAGGTTGTGAGTTCGAGTCACCCCAAGAGCAAGGTGGGGAGTTCTTGGAGGGAAGGATGCCGAGGGTCATTTGGAAACAGCCTCTCTATCCCAGGGTAGGGGTAAGGTCTGCGTACACACTATCCTCCCCAGACCCCACTAGTGGGATTATACTGGGTTGTTGTTGTTGTTGTTACCGCTAATTTAAATGAAATGCCGCGTGACAACTCAAGAATGACTCATCCCCAATTTTGAATACCCGATCCTAATTAAAAATCCGCCCATTATCTAATTAAATTAGGGGTGAATCGTTTTGTTCTTGAGCTGCCACGTGACACTCCGCCTGAATTAAAGTCAAATCAGTGTCAATAGTATAAAAGTTAATTGAATGAATAATATAACGAAAGGTATATATAAACTATTTTAGAAAGTACATATGTTTGACCATTTTCTATTCTTTTTATTAAAGAATTATGTTATCTTGCAACCTATGTGTCAATGCAGCCAATATGCTTTACGAAAAATCACTAGTCTCCCAACACTAGTTCTTTTGCAATTAACATAACATTATAAGAAACCGTAACACATGAACTATATCCGCAATAATTCAGAAAATATTGAAGCCTGCTGCAATAAAAAGTCAAATTTACTTGACAAAACAGATATTGATATAAAAATATCAAAATTAGGCTTTCTTGGAATGCAACTTTTTTCTTTTTTAATTATACATAAGGTAGTGAGGGGAGTTATGGATGGCATTACAAGATGAAAAATCAAACTTTCATCAATAACTAAAAGTAAAAATTCAAGCAACCAACCTTCAATTACTAAAATTATCCAAAATAGAGATTATGTAACTAAGATTTAGATTGATGGAATAGACCTTCACCAACAAGGTGAAAATCCTGATAACCAACCAACTGAACTTTTAAGATTACCACAAACAGAGATTGTGGATATAAGATTTAAGATTGTTGGAAATCTAACCCTCACCAACAAAGTAAAAACTCAGGAACCCAACGAACTGAACTATTAATATTTCTTGGAACGAAGATCGCGGAAATAAGATTTAGGGTTACTCTCAAAAGAACTCCTTGGTATCCTTTCATTTTTCCTGCCAGGAGCTTTCATCGTCTTTCCATTTCCTTTGCAACACCAATGGAACAATAAAATGAGCACAAAACCAATAGAAATATTGGTAAAAGATAGTGGGGATTTTTTCATCCAATTATTCAACTTCTCCTTTGTAGTGGATATCACTGGATGCTGAGGAATTCTATTCAATAACCATCCAAACGATGTCTTTACAAAATTTGCAAGAATTGGTGTTGATTTTTTGACAATCTCCTTTACATTTTCCACCATATTTTCTGGCTTTATCTCCTTCAACTTCTCCATTGTAGCTTTTCTTATGCTTTCTACCTTCAATTTGTCCATTGGTGCGTTATCTGCTGATTGCTTTCTCTAATTGTGTCCCTCTGTGTGTGGCTGGTTTTTATAAAATGAGAGATACTACTAATACTTCCCACTAAGGCCCGTGGTTTTGTTAACGACAAGAGATCCCACTTAAGACCCCAGTAAAGCACCTTTGTCTTTTTTGTGAATTATACTGAAATAGCCGCCTCTTTAAAATAAAAATGTACTCTGGCTGTACTATTTTAACTCATACTTTAGCTTTTTGTTTTATGTTTATAAAGAAAACTATAAATACAATGTGTAATTTATGTATGTTATACCTATTAAATATTTTTTGACTATTGAGCAACATTGAAAAGAATTATTATTTCTTTAATATTAAGAGAATAGTTGAAACAATTACCAAGTTTATTCTTGAACTAGTGAATTTATCCGCCCTTTGCGCGGTATAATAAAAAATTTAAAATCTTCTGTTTTTAAAATTAAATGGAGATAGAGAGATAATTTTCTCATTTCTTTGGGCCAAGACTTCTTTTTACTAACGAATGGTACAATATTGTAAAAAAATAGTCCTCACAATTAGAGTACAACACAGGAATTGATCAAAAGAAAAAAATAGTTATCTCTTTTGATTGAAGACTATATTAGTAACAATCCATACATATATGTAATTCATTTATGAAAAGAACTCATTATTTTCAAAAATCAATTGTAAAACTCACAGACAACATAAAAATATTCACTAAATGTAATTAAATTCCGTATACATGTAAAAATCATATTGAATGATCTAACGCCTGATACCTTTACTATCATGTTAAAAATTTCAGAAACAACAACTAATACTCATGGGAGGAAGATCCTAGTTGACCATGAGCATAATTTGTTAAATAACTCCATTTCTAATAATTTCAAAATATTAGAACTATTATAAGGAAAAATAAAATGCTAGACTTGAAGGATAATATGAGCAGTCCAATACACTTCCTCTTTCAAAGAATGAAATATCTAATGGAGCATCAATTATATTTTGTGGTATTAAATCATATAACCAATAATTAAATCTATTTACTTCCCTAAATATTGCAACTAATAAATACAGGAAAATGAGGGGAAGAAAATCCTATGACATGCTATTGCAGACTAAACTAAACCAGAAGCATAAAGATACTTTTGTTTTTGTATGAGAAGAAGACAGGAAATTATTTACAGAAAAGTCTGTAAAACCTCACACATACAGCAACTTCACTACTTATAAATCAAAGAAGAAATGAGAAGGGAAACAGGAAAACAAAATGGAGGAGAAAGGAAAAGCAAGTTATTCCTCTTAAAAGATAATGATGGGTACAACAATTACCACCGACTTGCAAAAAACAACACAACTAAAGTCAATAAAATATAAAAAAGTATAAACAAAAAAAATGTAAGAAAGAAATACCAAAAACTAATATTTATCCTCAAACAAAGATCAAAAGCAAAATATTTCAACAAAAATCAATGAAAATTGAAAACGAAAAAACAAAAGAGAAATAACAATTAATATTGTAATTTTAAGTATTTGTAGTTGGAGAAAAATGTGCAGCAACTGGATGTCTCTAATATATAGGGAGCTTTTAAAAGACAACTTAGTTGGGAAGGAAATGTAACCGCTGCAGGAAGATTCAAAGGTCAAGTCATAACGTATAAGATTTTAAAGTGACGTTTCAATTCATTTTTTAATGTTCAGACAAATAATAGAAATGAGAAAAAAAGTCAAAAATCTGAGAAAAAAGAGAAATATGAATCCTGAACGGTAAGCGTTGCCACATCACTTTCTTATTACCCTCAATTATATATATATAAGATTCTTAAAGACAAGAGATCCCACCTAAGACCTCACCAAAGCACCTTTGTCTTTTTTGGGGAATTATACAAAAATAGCTGCCCCTTTAAAATTAAAATGCACTCTCGCCGTTATATTTTGACTGTTACTTTAACTTTTTCATATTTTAAAAGAAAATAATAAATATAAAGTATAATTTACTAAACTACCTTTATTAAATATCTTTTAAGTATTGAGCAGCATTATTAATATTTCTTTAATATTACAAATATAATTGGAAACGACCCTTAATTAGTTTTGAATGCATTTGTAATATAGGTTTAAAGCTATATATACTTATTCTTAAGATATTATCTTTAATTCTGAATAATGAATAACTAATACTTTTTCTTTTCTCAGCATCCAAATATACTTACATTTTCTCTACATAATTTTTTTTAATAATATATATAAATTTTAAATAAAATAATTATAAGTTGTATATGCTGAAAATATTAGAGAAAATCTTAATCAAATAGTGGTAAGAAAATTATTTGTTTCATGAACATGGCTCCAAAAGCTAGGAGCAGTAGTAATAGATGGTGGTAGTCCTTAGTAATAATAATAATTATAAGGTGGTGGCTAAGGGCTTGCCTGTTTGGTCAAGCTTTTCGGAGGTCAAAAATATTTTTTTTTTGTCAATAAAGTAATTTTTGAAAAATTTATGGTTTGGCCAAAATAAAAAAGTATTTTTGACCAACAACAGAAGTAGTTTTTCTGTTTTTGGGAAGAAGCAGAAAATTCTAGCTTCTTCCAAGAAGCAGAAGCAGAAAATTAATTTATTCAAGACAAAACTATCCTCACCATAAATATATATTTTCCAAATTATCCTTTACATTTTCTTTCCTTATATATATGTGTATAATTTTTCTACCATCAGATACATGAATCATGTAAACTTTTCAAATTCGTTTTTTGTCTTTTCATTTGTTTTTGCTTCTTTCACTTGGATAGTTCTTTTTTTCTTTTTCTTTTTTCTAATATCTACCATTATTTTAATAATTAAAGATATCAAATACATGAATCATCTTGTAACTTTTCAAATTATATTTTGACTTTTCTTGTTTTTGATGTTTTTTTTGACTAATCTTATTTTTTTATTTCTCTAAATTAATAGATCTCCTAGAATTCTACTGGTAACTTTAATAGATTTATCTCCTTGAATACTTTATGCAAAATGAAAAGTCCTATCTATTACTATAAATAGACTTCTTCTCCCTTTTCCTTATGCAGATTCTTCTTCTTTGTCTCCTATTCCTCTTAAAAATAACAAACTAACAACCAATACAAGTACTTTTTTCATAAGGTATGTTTTTTTTTTTGTAGTGTACCAATTCATTATACGCAATATCTAGTATGTACTTTTATTTTTATTCTTTTTAATGTGCTTGCATGTACCAATGATAACACTGATTTCTAATAATATGAGTATAGTTGAAATTTTTTCCCTTGATGCTCTTACTTTTTGTATCTTTTTTTTTTTGATTTAGTTCTCTATTTATTTAATATTATTATTAACCACATGTTCTTAATGCATGAAAGAAAATGAGCAAGAAAATGACACTGGATAACAACTCTAAGACGGCTAAATGGGATGCAGAAACAATAGAACTATTTTTAAATATATGTGTGGATGAAATTTTATCAGGAAATTGTCCTTGAACTCACTTCAGTAGATTAGGATGGTGTAATGACTCAATCGGCCGTTTTGAGTATTTGCACTTCGCTCGGTAGTTTAAGGGCGTTAGTAGCTCCGTATGATGTATTTTGATTTGTGTGAATCGCCGGTTTTGGTTTTCAGGTTATTCAGGACTGATTTAGAAGAATGATTCTCAACTAGGGAGCTTTAAATTTGAAATAATTGACCAAGTTTGACTTTTTAGCATGGCCTTGGATTGGAATTTTGATGGTTCTGTTAGCTCCATTGGGTGATTTTGGACTTAGAAACGAGTCCGGATTGTGATTTGGAGGTCCGTGGCTGAATTTGGCTCGAAATGGCAAAAGTGAAAATTTTGAAAAGTTTGACTGGAATTGGACTCTTTGATATCAGGTTCGGATCCGATTCCGGAAGTTGGAGCAGGTCTGTAATGTCGAATGAGACTTGTGTGCAATCGGACGTGATTTGATAGATTTCGGCATCAGTTGTGGAAGTTTGAAGTTTCAAAGTTCATTAAATTCGAATTGAGGTGTGATTTATTGTTCTGATGTTGTTATGTGTGTTTTGAGGCCTCGAGTAGGTCCGTGTTATATTATGGGACTTGTTAGTATGTTTGGACGTGGTCCCGAGAGGCCCGGGTGAGTTTCGAATGGGTTTCGGGCTATTTCTCTCCTTCATTCTTCACTGCTGGTTCTGCTGATGTCTGGTACACCCAGTGTTCTTCAGGATTGTGGACTGAGGGATGCAATCACGTAAGGAAAAAATTGAAGCTGAGTGATTCTTCATCGCGTTCGCGAATATGGGATCGCATTCGCATAGGTTACTCCAGATCGAGCATCGCGTTTGCGTAGGCGTGCACGCGTTTGCATTGTAGAGCTGAGCTGGGCAGGTCTTCATGGCTTCTTCATCGCGTTCGCGAGTCTAGGGCCGCATTCACGTAAGTTCTTTTCGAGACTGAACAGTTGGTGCTTCGCGATCGTATAGCTTATTACGCGATCGCGTAGTGTATTTTCAGGGGCAGTGCAATTTATTCTTCGCGATCACGATTCTTTGATTCGCTCAGTGATTATAAAGTACTCTATTTCGAAGATTTCGACCATTTTTGCATTTTGGGAGCTATGGAGCTAGGATTGAGGCGATTCTTAAAGAATTTTCACCTTATGGATTGGGTAAGTGTTCTCTACTCGGTTTTGGTTATATTTTATGAATCTATCTTCGATTTTAGCATTTGGTTGATGAAATTTAAAGAGGAAATTGGGGGGTTTGGCCTAAAGTTTCACAATGTGAAGTTTTGAGGTTTGAACATCGAATTGGAGTCGGATTTGAGTGAAACTAGTATGGTTGGATTCATAATTGAATAAATTATTGTATTTTGTAAACTTTTTCGGGTTCCGAGGTGCAGGCTCGGGTTGGGCTTTTGGCCGGTTTTGGGCTTTTGATTCAAGTTTTGATCTTTTTCGATCGGAATTGGTTAGTTTCGAGCCGTTCAGAGGTCAGAACGTGCGGGATGGCATTTTTCGCTTGGTTTGCTTGGTGTTGGAATTGGCTTGTTCAAGGTAAGTAACTCTTCTAAATTTAGTGATGAGGGTATGAAACCCCGTAATACGTGTTATGTGATTGGTATTGAGGTGACGCACATTCTAGGTGACAGGCGTGTGGGCATGCACCATGTGAATTGGGAATATGTTGTTTCTATGACATTGTATAGTGGTCCTACTTTGTTGATAACCGTGTTTTCACCATGTGATAAAGTAAATGAGTTGTCAATCATGCTAGATATCATGTTTAGGCTTTATGCCGATACTGTTGGGACCCATAGTTGTCGTTTCTTGCTGTCATCTCATTGATCTCATTGATATTTCGTACTCAATCATATTCATACATTCATATCATATCTCAGTCTCAGTTGTTAATTATTGATACATCGTATCATTGTTATCGGGCTAGTTTAATGGCAGTGTGAGCCCGGGAGTGACATTGGAGAGATTGATGACTGAGTGAGGCCGAGGGCCAGATTGTGAGAATGATTATGGGATCGGGCAGCATGCCGCAATGGGTCAGATTGGCTTACTATAGCACATGAGTTGTCCGTGCGATTCCAGATATTGATATTATGGCACGTGAGTTGTCCGTACAGATTATAGCTCTTCGGATGTAGGAGCCCCTCCGGAGTCTGCACACCCCCAGTGAGTCAGGTACCTACTGAGTGCGAGTGCTGAGTGTGTGTGCCGAGCGCCGAGTGTCGAGTGACTGAGTGAATTGATACTCTGAGAGTATGCATATGATCTTTATCACTGATTTGTATCGCATTTGGCATGCACACTTGACATACAGGCATAAAGATGCATTTTTTCTCATACTGTATAATATCACGTCATTTATGACTTCTCATACATTTTTACATATTGGCATAAAGAGATATCTTACACTTGTTATTTGAAAGGAAAATGAAATATCTTATTTATTGTTGAAAGGATTTTTGGGAAAAATCACAGTTTTCAAACTTACTCGTAAGTTTTAAAACCCATCCAATTAGAAGCTCATGATTTGTACTACCAGTTCTTGGGGAACGTATAAGATTCAGATAATTTCTTTACTTAATTGCTTTATTAATTATTATTGGAATTGGTTAATGGTTAAATGGATTACCTAGCGGGTTGGGTTAGGTGCCATCACGATTAGTTGGATTTTGGGTCGTGACAAGGTGATATCAGAGCTCTAGGTTCATAGGTTCTACAAGTCATGAGCAAGTTTCTAGTAGAGTCTTGCGGATCGGTATGATGACGTCCATACCTATCTTCGCGAGGCTACAAGACATTTAGGATATACTTCTCATCTTTCTTTCCTTATCGTGCGACATTGATTCAGCTTGAAGCGTAACTCTTTGAATTCCTTCTTGTATTCGTATGCGCATATGACCGCTCGGTATCGGTTGTGCGCCAGCGGCTTGTGATTCTATGAATAAGGTTCGAGATGTGTATTCGGTGTTTTGGTGATGGGCCAGTCTGGAGGACTTGAGGCCATGGTTAAACCGCAGCTTAAGCTCGGTAGCTTCATGTAACTTGTACAATTGGAATCATATGTCCGGTAATGTCCCTACGAGGGGAATTTGTGGCTCGATGAGCGGTGAAATAGCTATGTGATGAGTATAATATGATTGTGAGATGTGTTCGGATTGTTCAAATGTCACCAGAAGTGTTTCCTTGAAATGTAAAGGATAGGCCATTGGGTGCTTGATTTTCATTTTGATGTGACGTACAATCTTGAGTACGAGTACATTGAAGGATACTTTCTGTTTCTTAATGCTGGAACAAAATAGGTTCTCATGTATTATTGTCGAGATCATACTCAGGGAGATTAAGTGATTGCTTAGTAGTTGTTACTGTTAAAGGGTATAAAGAGATATCAGTTTGAGGCTAAGCAGGTGGGTCATAACCCGCGAGGTAATCTACGGATGTATGGTTTTTTATAACGTCGTGGGGGGGGGGCTTCTTTTCTACCAGTTGGGTATATTTGTGCGATTTGAGTTTGGATCGGTTGTAACAGTTGACCTGACTATCACGAGGATGAATGCTAGATCTGCAGATGATTTGAGGTATTATATGGTTTGTGTTACATGAGCTTACGAAGGATTTAGTTGAATTTCAGTGTGGGATTCTGGCAGTAATAGTGTATGGGTATTGTGATGTAATCAGATGTTTTATTCTATGGCTTTGAGCCAAGTAGGGGAGTCTGCTATCGACAAGTTGATTGCATGGTTATGTGTTGTATTAGTTTCGGTTCGGGGTATACTGGTGAATCAGTTATGACTTGCAGATGTCGAGATCGAGGATGACTCGGGTTAAGGAAATTTGGGATACAGGTTGTATTACACTCTAAGAGTATATGAGAATCATAAAATAATTGAGTGGTTATTTGTGAAGGGTGTAGTGTACATGGAGTAGGAATCTGCTCAGTTGCTTAGGAGTATGGGTTACTCCATTGGGTGTTGGTGTGCTAATGGGGCACATGTCATTATGTCTGTTTGGTCGGTTTAATTGAGATTTGAGTAGAGTGGATGACTCTCGAGAATGGTTATGATGGATTCAAGATTTATATATAGCGATTTGGAATTTTTAAGATTTGTATATGGCTAGAAATTGAGCGTTACATTGGATGGTGTCGAGACTTGTGGCATTTGTCTACCATTGTGGATTATGCATTTCAGCATCAAGAAGGTGAATGAAGCAATTTTAGGTTCACATAAGGTCTCCTTATAGTGGGTGTCGCGGTTGTGGTGCTTTGGGGTGCTTAAGAGGGACGTCAGCGGCTTATGGGCCTTATGGCGTTGTGATTTTATACTAGGGTCTCTTGTGTGGTGAATTTTGGTTAAGGATCATGGTGTTCCAGCAAGGAGAAGTATCAATTTGAAGGCAATTTGGAAGGGACTTGGAGAAATTGGACAACGTGGTAGTAGGTTGGATCAGCACACTAATGGATATAATCGGTTCTTTGGGTACTTATGATGTGGCTAGTCTGCACAAGTGTTTTGTGGCAATGCTCTTGGATTTTGGCGATCAGGGTGGCTGGGTTGAGTTAGAGAGATTTAGTTCTGATAGTTTGGTTATGTGCAAATGGGTTTCGAAGAGTTCTCAATGGGTTTTTACCACGGTTCGAGGAGTATATTTCCTACCGGCGTGAGGAATATGGTGTGTATTGTGATTTTGTCCTGGGTGAGATCAAATGGAAGGTTTCTGACTGAATGGTATGTATTCTGCTTGTGACTCATAGTTGATTATGAGATTCTCGTACTTTTCAAATGATGGCATAATATGGGTAGTGTGTTGTGTAGGATTGAGATTTACATGTGCAAAGTCACGAGTCGGTTTTGAAAGGAAGATCCTGAATTCTTAGGCATCATAGACGGTTTCAGATGACTAGGTGAATGATATTAATTTTTGGTATTGCTTGAGGAGAGTGTAAATTTCAGGAGGCGCACTGTGTTTTGATTTATGGATACTTCATTGGTATTGTGACACTCTCTTGGTTGATCGACTGTTGATATTCAAATTTTTCCATGTGGCACAGAAGAACTTTTAAAGTATTCCTTGTGGGATGATCGTGTATGAGAGATGTGTTAGACATTCGGGTGGTGGAGTTGGGGTCAAATATGGTGATTCGTGTGTCCTATGGAGTTGGAGACTGGGAGTTCTCAGGAACAGATTGTTTCAGGGTTGCGGACTGTGAAGTCGTGGAAGAAGCTAGCCAGTTGACAGTATGTGTTATGATTCAGTCATTGTGGACCTTCCGAGGGTTATTTATCTATGTGTGGGTGACTAGAGTCGATTTGGGGGTCCATTGGTAGGCGCAATTAGGATGTGTATTCTACACCGAGTCGGATTGGTTGGCTCCATACTGCTATTGTTGAGGGATGCGTCATTCGGTTGTTGTTGAGCTTATTCGTGTTCTGATATGTTTGGTGAGTTACTCTTCTATGCTACGATGAGTTGTGATTCGTTGGTTGTATGCACCCATGGTGCAGTTCTATTAGGGCCTTATAGCGGAATCTGCGCGAGATGGGTATTTGGGTGATGCATGAGTGGTTGCGCATTGGTTATGTTCTTTCGGGTTTGTGTGGAATTGTGTCATTTGCTTCTCCATAGTTATGGTAATGCACTTTTAGTACTTGTTGTCGGATTGCGCGTGGTTATTGATTTTGAGCATAGTGGCTGAGGTATTTCATATGGACCAGTGCTTGGACGGGGTCACGCATTGCAGCAAAGTTATGTTAAGATATGATCCCTTGTGTTAGATTCGTGTGTTTTGGTTCTACGGTATGTGATAGGTTCTTAGCATTGTGTTGTGGTGGTACTTGTTGAGCTTGCGGGATAGTTCTCCCGTCTGAGTCAATTTTCCATGATTTGAGTATATTTGGAATGTTGCTTATTGGTGCATGAATTGCACGGGTTATGGATTTAGATTGTATTGATGTGGCATGTCACTAGAGTGGTCGTGTTGGATGAGATGAGATCATTGGACCTAGAATGGATACTTTCGGAATCGATTACAGCGTGTTTGGAAGGATAATATCAAAAGTCGGCTTAGAATTGGCTATAGTTCTTTTCGAATGAGAGGGAATTCCATGACTGCTTGATATGATGGATGGTTATGAGTTCTGCATGTTTCTTTCATCATTGGCAGTGTACGAAGGTTTAGAACGAGGCTTTGTTTGCCATGAGGTTTATTACCGATATTGGGTGGTTTTGAGCAGCTACTGTGATTAAAAATTATTGCTATGAGTATTTGAGTTATGCGGTATATCATGTGATTAAATCTTGGATTATGGTTACAGCTTGTTCAGACTTATCTAGTGTGTAGATGCAAGATTCTGACCTTATAGAAATTACGGATGTTGGAAATTGGATTCTAAAGCTTATGGGATAAGGTTGGAGTAATGATCTTCAGTTATGTTGTGTTGTTGGGCATATATGGAATAGGATGACGTGGGATCATCCTCGGGTGCGTGCATGGTAAGGTTATACGGCGGTTTGATGGCTTTGGGAACAACTCTTGGCACGTTCGAGGATGAACGTATATTTAAGTGGGGGAGAATATAACGACCCAATCGGTCATTTTGAGCATTTGCACTTCGCTCGATAGTTTACGGGCGTGAGTAGCTCCGTATGATGTATTTTGATTTGTGTGAATCATCGGTTTTGGTTTTCAGGTTATTCGGGACTGATTTGTAAGAATCATTCTCAACTAGGGAGCTTTAAATTTGAAAGAGTTGACCAAATTTGACTTTTTAGCATTTGACCTCGGATTGGAATTTTGATGGTTCCGTTAGCTCCGTTGGGTAATTTTGGACTTAAGAGCGCGTCCGGATTGTGGAGGTCCGTGGTTGAATTTGGCTCGAAATGGCGAAAGTAAAAATTTTGGAAAGTTTGATCGGGAGTGGACGTGTTGATATCGGCATCAGATTCGATTTTGAATGTGACTTGTGTGCAAATTTTGAGATCAATCGGACGTAATTTGATAGGTTTCGGCATTGGTTGTGGAAGTTTGAAGTTGCAAAGTTCCTTGAATTCGAATTGCGGTGTAATTCATCGTTCCGATGTTGTAATGTGTGTTTTGAGGCCTCGAGTAGGTCCGTGTTATGTTATGGGACTTGTTGGTATGTTTGGACGTGGTCCCGAGAGGCCCGGGTAGGTTTCGAACGGGTTTCGGGCTATTTGTTTCCTTCATTCTTCACTGTTGGTTCTGCTGATGTCTGGTGCACCCAATGCTCTTAATGATCGCGGACTGAGGGATGCGATCGCGTAAGGGAGAAACTGAGGCTGAGTATTTCTTCATCACGTTCGCAAATATGGGAACGCATTCGCATAGATTACTGCAGATCGGGAATCGCGTTCGCGTAGGTGTGCACGCGTTCGCATTGTAGAGCAGAGCTGGGCAGGTCTTCATGGCTTTTGCATCGCGTTCGCGAGCCTGGGGCCACATTCGCGTATGTTCTTTTTGAGACTGAGCAGTTAGTGCTTCGCGATCGCATAACATATTACGCGATCGCATAGTGTATTTTCAGGGGCAATGCATTTTCTTCTTCGCGATCGCGAGGGTATTTCCACAATCGCGATTCATTGATTCGCTCAGTGATTATAAAATACTCTATTTCGAGGATTTTGACCATTTTTGCATTTTGGGAGCTATGGAGCTCGGATTGAGGCGATTCTTGAAGCAATTTTCACCTTATGGATTGGGTAAGTATTCTCTATTCGGTTTTGGTTATATTTCATGAATCTATCTTCGATTTTAGCATTTGGTTGATGAATTTTAAAGTGGAAATTGGGGGTTTTGGCCTAAAGTTTCACAATATGAATTTTTGAGGTTTGAACATCGAATTGGAGTCGTAATTGAGTGAAACTAGTATGGTTGGATTCGTAATTGAATGGATTATTGGATTTTGTAAATTCTTTCGGGTTATGAGGTGCGGGCCTGGGTTGGGCTTTTGGCCGGTTTTGGTCTCTTGATTCAAGTTTTGATCTTTTTCGATCGGGATTGGTTCCTTTAGAATTGTTTGATCTACTTGAGTTGTTTTTGGTTCGTTGTGAGCCGTTCGGAGGTCGGAATGCGCGGGATGGCATTTTGTAGCATCGCTTGGCTTGCTCGGTGTTGGGTCTCTGTTGTTTCTATGGCATTGTATAATGGTCCTACTTTGTTGATATCCGTGTTTCCACCATGTGATAAAGTAATTGAGCTATCAATCATGCTAGATATCATGTTTAGGCTTTATGTCGATATAGTTGGGAACCATAATGGTCGTTTCTTGCTGTCATATCACTGATTTCATTGATAATTCGTACTCACTCATATTCATATATTCATATCATATCTCAGTCTTAGTTGTTATTTATTGATATATCATATTACTGTTGTCAAGCTAGTTTCATGATATTGTGAGCCCATGAGTACGACTGGAGAGATTTATGATTGAGTGAGGCCGAGGGCCTCGTTGTGAGGATTATTATAGGAACGGGCTGCACGCCGCAGCAGATCAGATTGGCTTACTATAGCACGTGAGTTGTCCGTGCAACATGTGAATTGTCCGAGTGATTCTAGATATTGATATTATGGCACGTGAGTTGTCCGTGCGGATTATAGCGCTTGGGCTGTAGAAGCCCCTCCGGAGTCTTCACACCCCCTGTGAGCGCAGGTACCTACTGAGTGCGAGTGCTGAGCGCCGAGTGCTGAGCGTCGAGTGCCGAGTGACTGGGAGGACTGAGTGAATTGATACTCTGAGAGTATGCATATGATCTTTATCACTGATTTGTATCGCATTTGGCATGCACACTTGATATACAAGCATAAAGATGCATTTTTTCCTCATGCTATATAGTATCACGTCATTTATGACTTCTCATACATTTTTATATATGGGCATAGAGAGACATCTTACACTTGCTATCTGAAAGGAAAATGAAACATCTTATTTATTGTTGAAAGGATATTTGGAAAAAATCACAGTTTTCAAACTGGAGCAAAAGTTTAATGACAAAACCAGAAGAAACTATGATAAGTTGAAGAACAAATAGGACAACCTCAAAGGTACATGGAAAGAATGGGATACTTTAGTTGGAAAAGAGACTGGTTTAGGATGGGATCCCGATAAAAAAATAATTCAAACGAGTGCAGATTGGTGGGATAGGAAAATAAAGGTATTTGTAATTCTACTACTTAATTTTTCACTTAACATAATTTTAGTTATTTATTTTGCTTTGGTATTTTAAATTCTCTTCTTCTTCTTCACATGGTAGGAGAATCCAAATGTAGAGAAATTTAGAGAGAAAGGTTTACAACATCAACAACTGATGGAGTATTGTTTTGGGGATGTTGTTGCAATCGGTGAACATGTGTGGGCACCGTCATCTGGAGTGTTATCATATGGTATACAAGGAAGCAGTTGGTTTCAACCAGAACAACCATTTGAGTTTGGAACTCCTATAGACAATGAAGAGTTTGTGAATATTGATGGCATAGAAAAGAATACGGATAAAGGATTCGAACAAACTAATCCATAAGAATCGAATGTGATTGAAAACGTGCGTGGTAGTGAAAGAAGAAAAACAAAAGCATCATCTGCTATAAATGAAAAAGAGAAAAATAAATTCAATACCAGTCTAAGAATTACATCATCAATAGAGAAAATTGGTGAAGCCATACAATCACGCTCTTCAATGAATATGGGGTCAAAAGACTCTTTACTTAGTATTAAGTATGTAATGGATGTTGTTCGTAATTTACCCGGTATGATTTTTGGTAGCGATTTATGGTGAAAAGCAAGTGTCGCGACCCGAAATTCCCACCTCCGGGACCGTGATGGCGCCTAACATTTCACTTGTTAGGCAAGCCAACGTTAGAATAATTTAAACCATTTTTAGCAATCCATATTAATTAAATAATAAAGAAACCAACAACCGAAATAATAAGTGAATTTAAATGTTTAAACCAAAAATAATACGATGTCTAAATACCATCCCAGAACTGGAGTCACAAGTGCACAAGCTTCTAGAAAAATACAAACAAGGGTATGAATAAAATAAAGATGTTTGAAAGAAAGCACACAGCTAAATAAAAAGTAAAAGGTGACTTCAGAACTGCGGACGTTGTGCAGTTATACCTCAAGTCTCCTCTGGGTAGCTGAAATCCGAGCAAGTCTATGGTACATCGCTGGAACCAAGTCCAAAATTTGCACAAGAAGTGCATAGTGTAGTATGAGTACAACCGACCCCAAGTACTCTGTAAGTGTCGAGCCTAACCTCAATGAAGTAGTGACGAGGCTAAGATAGATCACTTACATTAACTTGTACGAAATAATAATAACAATAATAATAGAAATAAAACAAGTAACTTATTTCAACAGTTAAAGCCAACTCGACAGTCATAACCAATTATTATTTCAATCAATTTCCGTTGCAGCGTGCAACCCGTTCCAACAATATAATTCTTCAATAAATTTCCGCTGCGGCGTGCAACCCGCTCCAACAATATAAACTTAAAATATAATCTTTTGCGGCGTGCAACCCGCTCCAACAATATAAACTTAAATTATAATCCGTTGCGGCGTGCAACCTGATCCCCCAATATATTCATTTTCACTTCTGCTGCAGCGTGCAACTCGCTCCAACAATATAATTTAACAACTCTTAAATATAATAAAAATACTCCCATAAATACCATATTCAGTAAGAAATATTTAGGCAACAAGGCACACAATATTTATAAATTATTTAGGAAACAAATACTGACATGTAGCAATTAATTCTGGAAATCAGGGAGAAATTAGGCAATTTCATATTTAATATGCTAAATGTCAAGTAGCAATTAAGATACATAAATCAATTAGGCATGTAACTATTATTGCATGAATTCAAGAATTAATATTTGACAAGGAATATGAGAGAAATAATTATTATAATAATTAATTTATGTCTTAAAATAATTTATGATTTTTAAATAATTATGCAAACAATTAATTTGACGAAGTATAGGCACTCGTCACCTTGCCTATACATCGTTAAACATGAAATTCACGTAACAAATAATTTAAGGGTTCTATTCCCTCATGTCAAGGTTAACCACGATACTTACCTCGCTTCACAACCAATTTCAAGATTCCAATAAACCTTTGCCTCGCAGATTTGTGTCCGAAAGCTTCAAATCTAGTCATAAACAATTCAATCTACTCAATAAAAATTATAGGAATTGATTCGATATGAATTTACTAATTTTTCGGATTAAAATCCGAAATTAATTTTAAAAATCAACAGTGGGACCCATGTCTCGAATCCCAAAAAAACTCACGAAATTCGAATAACCGTTTCGATATGAGTTCAACCATACACAAATTCACGCATTCATGATGTAAATGAGTATGGAATCATGAAATATAATCAATATAGGATAAGGAGCACTTACCCCAATGTTTTTCCGCAAAAATTACCCAAAAATCGCCTTACCCGAGCTCAAAATCGTAAATGGTAGAAAATGGGACGAAATCCCATTTACAGAACTTAAGTTCTATTTGCCCAGGTTTTTCCCTTATTGGATCGCGGACAATGCTTCGCGATCGCGAAGTACATTTTTAGGCTGCCCAATTTTTGCTCTACGCGAACGTGGCAGTGCTCTTGCAAAGCACATCTTCCCAGCCTTCCGCGATCGCGTACAACCTTGTGTGATCGCGTAGCAAAATCTTTGTGCTTTAGCTTCTGCCTCATTCCTTCTTCGCGAATGTGGCTTGGCCCTTGCGTTCGTGGTGACTTAGTTGCTACAACTGTGCAATCGCGGACCTCACTATATGATCGCATAGTACAAATTTCATCTGTGACCATTAAGCCTTCACGATCGCGGACGCAGTCGCGCTATCACATAGAAGGAAACCAGTAGCAATAGGTTCAATAGTTTTATGGTTCCGAAATGCGCCGATAATGATCGAAATTAAACACGAGTGTAACGACCCGATCGGTCGTTTTGAGTATTTCAGCCGCGTTCTCCCATTTACTACTCAATTTGTACTTTACAATTGTTATATAACTTGCCGGGGTATTTGGTTCGGGTCCGGTGAGGTTTTGGAATGAATTGGAACAATTAGTTTCAAGATTTAAAGCTTAAGTTAAAATAGTGACCGGATGTCGACTTCTGGGTAAACGACCTCGAATTTGAATTCTGATGATTTCAATAGTTTCATATGGTAATTGTGGACTTAGCAGCGTGTTCGGAAAATTATTTTGAAGTCCGTAGTGGAATTAGGCTTGAAATGGCGAAAGTTAAATTTTGGAAAGTTTGACCAAGGGGTTGGCTTTTTGATATCGAGGTCGAAATTTGATTCTGAAAATTGGAATAGATTCGTTATGTAATTTATGACTTGTGTGCAAAATTTGAAGTCATTTCGAATTGATTTGATGTGTTTCGACACAAGATATAGAATTTGGAAATTCAAATTTCATAGATTTTTATTTGAGGTGTGATTCATCGTTTTGATGTTGTTAAGTGTTATTTGAGGCCTCGAGCAGGTCCGTATAATGTTATGGGACTTGTTGGTATGTTCAGACGAGGTCCTGAGGGGCTTGGGTGAGTTTCGGACGAGGTTCGGAGCATTTTAGAAGTTTTGGCTAAGACTGGAATTTTTCTAGTTCTGGTGTGACCGCACATGCAGAGTGTTGGGCGCAGGTGCGGAGCCGCAAAAGCGGCAGTGCCATCGCAGAAGCGTGAAGGGAGCTGGGCGTGAGGACCACATATGCGGGTGCTTGGACGCACCTGCACAACTGCAGATGCGGTTCACATGCGTAGAAGCGAGCATCAGAGATGCAACCATGGACATCGTAGAAGCGGCCTGGCTCGCATATGCATGCCTTTTTCCGCAGAAGCGAATGTCGCAGATGCGACCTCTTGTCCGCAGATGCGGAAGTCGCTGAGCAGAAGCATAAATTCGGGGTTTCGTTATTTTTAGCCATTTTCGAATCTTGGAGCTCGGTTTGGGCGATTGTGGAGAGGAATGTTTTCACACAACTTGGGATAAGTGTTCTTGACTCCCTTGTGATTATATTTCATTAATTAATCTTCGTTTTCGGCGTTAGATTATTGATTTTTCAAGAGTAATTGGAGGAATTTTCTACAATTTCATAAAATGAATTTTCGCGATTTGAACACCGATTCGGAGTCGTATTAGAGTGAAATTAGTATGGTTGAACTTGTAATTGGATGGGTTGTGAGATCTTGTGAGTTTCGTCAAATTCCGAGATGTGGGCCCCACGAGCGATTTTCGAAGTGTAATTTCGGATTTTGTGGAAAATATTAGTATTTTGATATGGAATTAATTCCTATAATTGTGTGGACTGAATCAATTTAATTGTGGCTAGATTCGAGCCTTTAGGAAGTTGATACGCGCATAATGGAATATTTGGAGATAGTGTTTAGCTTGCTCGACATTGGATTCGTCTTATTCGAGGTAAGTAACTCTTCTAATCTTGGAGCTGAGGGTATGAACCTTGAATATACGTATTATGTGAATTATTTGGAGGTGACGCACATGCTAGGTGAGTGGAGTGTGGGCATGCACCATAAAAATTGTGACGTAATTGGTTCCGTGAAATTATGTAGTCAAATAATCTTGGAATTATTTATGTAGCTTTATGTGTTAAAGAAATTGATTTGAGAATTTTATTAAAAATCACGTTGAGGCTATGTGCCAATATTATTGAGATCCACAAAGGTCATATTGCTGTTGAATTATTTCTTTAAATTGAAATTTCATACTCAATCATATTCATTTCATTGCATATCATATCTCAGTCTTTATTGTTCCTTATTGATGCATCATATCATTGTTTTTGGGCTAATATCATGACATTGTGAGCGCGTGAGAGAGAGACTAGGGAGATTGATGACTGAGTGAGGCCGAGTGCCAGATTATGAGTGACATTATGGGATCGGGCTGCACGCCGTAGCGATTATACTGATTTATGATAGCGCTTTGGCTGAAGGAGCCCCTCCGGAGTCTGCACACACCCCTAGTGAGCGCGATTGATATTATAGAGGGATGGATCTTCCCTGGACATGGATCTTGCCCGAAGCATTATATACCTAGAGATGGATCTTCTCCACGGGCTGGATTGGCCCTACTCGGTACTGAGTGACTGATCATTAGTTGATGTGTATATTCTAGGATAGATCTTCCCTGGGCCGGATTGGCCATATACAGTACTGAGTGATTGAGCATGATGAGTGGAATGTGTGATAAAGTGAGAATGAGTACTCTGAGAGTGTGAGTACATGAGTTCATCTCTGAGATACATTGCATTGAATGCACACATGACATACAGGCATAGAGATGTGTTTTCCTCATGTTGTACGGTATCACGTTGATCACGCCTAACTATGCCTTGTAAAAAGGACTAAGTGATCATTGCAAATATAACCCGGTTCAAGTCCGGAGTCGAATCCCACAGGGAACTAACCTATTTACTACAACTTTAAATAATGCTAATGATAAGCTTAGACAACTTCCGGATGCATGAGTTTTATGAATAATCAGTGAAATTTATTTACCTAAGGAAAAATGCCAATAAAATTAGCAATAATCAAGACTAAAATTGTATTCAAGGGTAAAAAGATCTAGGGCTATTGATTTCCCCAATTGCCGAATTAATTCTTAAATCTTTAGCTATAATCTCGCCGTAATACTCTATGAGGATTATGAGTTCCCGGCTACCGTAATTACCTCTCGATCAATTACGATAATTTACTAGAAGCATTCTCTCGGACTACTCTAGTTAACAATTTATGCAACTCAGAATTATCCCACCAAAGCTTTATTATTTCTAACCGCAGTTTTATATTCAAGTAATTAATCTCTTAACTTACCAAAAAGTGGTGTTGTTCAACAACAATCTAACCAAGTGTTCTTTCTCAAGCAACACAAGGTAACTAGACACGATTAATCGAGGGCCCTTCCAATTAACCACAATACAATACGTAGTTGAACAATCATAGAACAAACACGACTCAATTATAACAAAATAGGGTCAAGACTTTATCCAATAATTGGTTCCATCAATCCTAGATAATAGATTTATCTACTCATACTAATGGAAAACAAATAACTAAAGTAATTCATAATCAACAAATAGAAGTATGAAGAAGAAGATGAAAACTCTTAGGAAATTATCCGTCTTCTCTCCCTCGTTCTTGCCTCTACTAAAAACAGCTCTCTCCCACTTCTGGGCGAGTTTAGGTTTCATATAGGTTTAGGTTAGTCACCTAGGAAATTACATAATTAACCCTACGTGTTTGGCTTTCGTCCGCCCGTCCGCGGCCGCTGATTCGACTACGGATCCGGCCGCGTATTCGATTGGCCTTTCTCACTCCATGTTGACTCCAAAACACTCATTAGCTCCCTCCTAGCTCGGAGTAGCTCCTGCAAAGCATCAAATTCTTAATTAGAGCATTTTGTTATCTTTTAACATTCAAATATCTATAAAGTGCGATTAAATTAGAGTGTAAGTAATGTCTAAATTGCATAAATATAGCCTACTATCAACACCCCACACTTAAACCATTGCTCGTCCCCGATCAATCAAACCACACTCTAAGAGGCCTAACTTCACTGAGCGACTTCCTCCTCGTCACACGAAGAATATTTCACATAGAGTTGAGTCCCTCTAGCCACGCAATGTTCTTAACCGACTTACTTATTCTAATTCATAGGTCCAGACTTACCTCTCCTTCATGAATCAAGTGCCTGCTCACAACAAAAGAGACTCATTTCACAATCAGTAAAATTCACACACACTGAGGAACTTTAAAAGGAACAGAATTCACTCACCCTCAGAAATGACATTCTTGTGCCACAGAAAACGCACCATAGGCTTGCCCGTAGTGTACGACTCTACTAATTGAGCCCACTCAGTCTAGGATCAAGTAGGACTTTATTTGGATGTAATGTAGGCTGCAAGTTGGGTAGGATATATTTGGATATATAATAGTGACTGCACCTCCCTAAGCACTTTAATACATTTATTTTACAATCAAGTCCACACCTAAGTTAAACCAATATTTTTCATCTTTAACACCACATATACCACCCCACACTTCTTCTTTGAGACAATCACCTTAAAAACCACCAAAGAATTATTACTGATCAACATGATACACTATTAACAATGATCTTCTCTTTTTTTTTTCACAAGTGGCTTTTCCAATAAGATATAACTTTCTCCTTATTTCCCTAGTTCCACTCAAAAGCTCCATCAACACCCCACACTTTATCCTTTGTAAATTCATAGTATTTCAAGTGCTTACGAGAGGTAAAGGGTTCAAAACAATGGTCAATTCAAACAAGGGATAGTGCTTGTAATGTGGTTGCCAAGGAAACATGATTACAGGCTCAACGGGGTTAACTATGATACATAGCAGATAAGTGGGTGGAGTATGTATATATATGGTTAAACAAAGAAATGCCTATATCACTTCCCAGACTAAACAAGACTACCATTCCGCTTTGCAGACACACGGGGCAAGTTCTAGGCGTTAAATATGGTGCACAGAATATAACAAGACTCACACACGCATGGAACATGACTCATTCTAGATTAGATCATCAAACACTCAGATCAGGGTACTTCAGCCAAATTAAGAACATACATTTGAAGGCCTTCTTACAAGAGTCAACAAATGAGCCTAAGCATCATAGTAAAGTAACCGCTATATTCAAGGCATTACGAAATCAAACAAGGCTTCCAATTTTAATTCTTCCCATATCCCATAAGTTTCTAACGAAAAATAAAAAGCTAACTACACCCGGTTCAAACAAAATCCTTGGAAAAGAACCGTGGTTTAAAGAAAAACCAAGGGGGAATTGATACACTACTACAAAAGAAAATCTTTTTGGTTTTTTTTCTTTCGACTTTAGTCCCTCAAGAAACCCGTCGAATGATATCCATTGTCGGGCAAAGTCAAAATTTATTTATACAAATAAAATACGAAACTATCTACATACAACAAAGTATCCCCCACCCCACACTTAAAAAGATGGCATGTTCGCATGTCATACAAAGTAAAGTAATGCGAGGTAAAGGGACTTCCCTGGTGGATCAGTCTTGATCGGAGACAGTGCCAGGGTCGAGATGACATGTTCTCCCCAGTGCACGCAGCCATCCCATGATTTTCTTTTCTGACTTCGCATTTTGGGTAGCCAAAGTATCAACTCTAGTCCCCAATTCCGCGATGGAAGTGCGCAGTCTTGTTCTAGGGCTATCATTCGCGTGCTCCATCTGCCCTGGGATGGTCCCTCAGCTGCGACAACTTGTTCCTGTGGGGGTGAGGCAGGTTCAACCTCCTCTTGCCCTTCATCGCCCTCTACCGACTCATTAGAATCGTCACTATTAGTTGCCCCAGGTGCCACCGGGTCTTTCCTGATGGTCACTTTGTCTGCCCGAAACTTTGCTTCTTTCTTTACCATGCCATCCATATTTGGGTTCTCAGGCACCCTTGCTGCCCGGCATAATCTAGTGATCAGAGAGGGGAAAAAGAACTCATACCTCTTCTGTGTTGAACGGACGAACATCTCAGACTGAATAACCTTGGCCACATCAAAGTTGTGGCCATTCACAAAGCCCAGATCAGGGCAGCTCTCGGACCATTTACCTCTATGGTGTTATGGGACGGCAACAAGCCACTGTTGATGATGTACAACCAGCACTTTTCTTCAAAAGTGAGTGAGGCAGAGTGTAGCTTTGATCCCGGCACAACCCACAATACTTCTTTGTCTGGTGCACAGATAGTTCTGAAAAACCTGTTCCATGTGAAGGGTTATCACCTGTAAGTATCATAGAAATCCTCCTCCCCATAGAATTCAGGCAATCGATACACTCTCCTGATGGCTTCTATCGAGGCATCTACCCTCGTGTGTTGCACAATGCATATTCTATCCTCATGTTTGTGGTAGTTGGCATAGAACTCCCGGACAAGCATCAAGTTACCCTCCCCCGACTCTTCGAAAAAGCTGTCCAACCTGTGCCTGATCATCTCCCGATACATATTAGGACACTTATCCTGGAGAGATTCTCTATCACTACCCCTTTACGGTACAGGCTTCTTGGTCGCCTTCAAATTGAACCGTTCCTGGGAGCTCTGGAGACAAATTTGGTGCGATCAAGCGAAGCTGCACTGGCTGGTGCCCGTCCCCGAGATGAGCCTCCATGACCACTTGATGAGGCTCCGGTAGTGCGTCTCTTCCTTGAAGGTTGAATGTTACCTACACAATAAATACTACTATCAGTGGAGAGCGGAATATGTGACCCAATGGCGGTTACTCAGACTTCACTCGCACAATTGGTTTTAATTTGTATTCAACACTCATTAAGGCAAATCAACAAACAGGTAGTGTGCATATGTCCCCCCAAGTCACCCAAAGACCCAATTAGACTACCATTCCTTACAAACCCAACAATGGCTTCCCCCAAATCAACCAATTCACATAGCCTCCATATACCACATATAAACCACAATCCAAATCTCAAACAAAAGCACCTATGATTTTACTACCCTATACATACAATAGCAAGGGAAAAGATTGAGAAAACAAAATTACAAAAAAGAAAAAAAAGAAAGAGGAATAAAAGCATGTACTTACTTGGAGATCTTGAGAAGAACGGAGGTTGGAGATCGGATGAGTGAAGAAGAGAAGGAAGGAGAAGAGTCTTGCGTCGAAAGGAAAATATGGGGGAAGGGAGGGGTTTGGGTTCTTGAAGTTAGGAAGGGAAGAAGAGAAGTGGGGAAAGTGAGAGTTTGGGTTAGGGAAAATAAGGGGGTTCAAGTGTGTGGTGGGGGGACTAAAAATAAAACAAAACTTACCTGGACACGCCCGCGCATCCGCGCCCCAATTCGCGGTCTAATCCGCGATCGCGGATTGTGGGCAGAGGGGGTACAAAAATCCGCACCCCAATCCACGGTCTGATCCGCGGCCGCAGACGGGGGGCAGAACACAGGCCAAAATCCGCGGTCCAATCCACGGCTGCGGATCTCCGTCTCCAGCCAAATTTTGTGTTTGCCACATTTTTACCTATTCTCGGGTTAATTTCGACCCCGGAATCCATCCGATGCGCATAATATTTTCCCTGCACACTAGTAGATCGGCCAAAGTTGTTCAAAATCAATTACAACAACCAAAGTAAGAAAAATAATGGGTTGCTTCCCAAAAAGCGCCTAAGTTAACGTCGCGGCACGACGATTTACAAAAAACCATGGGTTGCCTCCCAGGAAGCGCCTGATTTAATGTCACGGCATGACGCAGGCTTTCATTATCACTCCTCGATCGCGTACTGGGGATCTTCCAAAGTTATCACCACTCTATCCCCTTTTGCTTTGACCATTCCAAGGTAATGTTTCAACCTTTGACCATTTACCGTGAACTTGTTTGTCCCATCTTCGGATTCAATCTCTACAGCTCCACTTGACAACACTTGCACCACTCTAAAGGGTCCTACCATCGGGACTTCAACTTACCCGGAAACAAGCTCAATCTCGAGTTGTATAACAACACTAGATCTCCGGGCTTGAAGTTTCGATCTAAGATGTGCTTATCATGGATCATTTTCATCTTTTCTTTGTATAATCTACTATTCTCAAATGCATGGAACCTGAATTCCTCGAGCTCATGTAACTCAGTGACTCTGCTGGTGCCTGCAATCTCTATATCCAGATTCAACTGCCGCAGTGCCCAAAGTGCTTTATGTTCGAGCTCTACCTGAAGGTGGCATGCCTTTCCAAATACCAACTTGTACGGTGACATACCAATTGAAGTTTTGAATGCTGTGCGGTACGCCCATAATGCATCATCCAGCTTCTTTGTCCAATCAGTCCTTGTTGCATTCACTGTCTTTGTCAGGACACTTTTAATTTCTCTATTGGACACTTAAACTTGCTCGCTCGTCTGTGGGTGGTACGGTGTGGATACTTTGTGGCAAACTCCATACTTTTCCAATAGACGTGCGAATGCTCTATTGCAAAAATGGGTTCCACCATCACTGATTATAGCTCTCAGGGTGCCAAAACATGTGAAGATGTTTTTCTTTAGGAAACCTGTTACCCCTTTTGCATCATTGATTGGGAGAGCCACTGCTTCGACCCACTTGGAGACATAGTCAACCACTACCCATATATATTTGTTACCATACGAGATGACGAACGGCCCCATAAAGCCGATCCCCCACATGTCAAAATCCTCCACATCTTGAATTGTGGTCATAGGCATCTCGTGACGGCGAGATATGTTTCCTGTCCTTTGGCATTCATCGCAATATTTGACCCAAGCATGGGCATACTTGAACATGGTAGGCCAATACAATCCTGATTCCAACACTTTTGCTGCTGTTCGAATTCCTCCAAAGTGTCCACCATATGGTGAAGCATGGTAAGCCTGCAAAACAGAAGGTTGATCTTTCTCGGGGATATACCTCCGGATCATGTTATCTACACATAATTTAAAGAATAGAGATTCATCCCAATAATAGGCTCGAAAATCGCGGAAGAACTTTTTCTTTTGAATTGAGGAAAGTTCATAAGGTACAATACCGCTTGCTAAATAGTTAGCAATATTAGCATACCATGGCATCTCCTCCATTGTCACAGCAAGTAACTGTTCATCTGGGAATGTCTCTGTTATGTCTTCAACCTCCATTCTCTTTTTAGATCCTTCCAATCTTGAGAGGTGGTCTGCCACTTGATTGTCTGTCCCCTTTCGGTCACGGATTTCCAGATCGAATTCTTGTAGCAACAGAACCCAACGAATCAACGTGGCTTTGACTCCTTCTTTGCAATCAAGTACCTAATTGTTGCATGGTCAGTATAAATAATAACTTTTGAACTAGTTAAGTACGACCTGAATTTGTCGAAGGCAAATACTACAGCCAGCATTTCCTTTTCCGTTACAGTGTAATTGAGCTGTGCACCGCTGAGCGTTCTGCTTGCATAGTAAATTAGGTGCATCATTTTGTCTTTGCGTTGCCCCAAAACTACTCCTATAGCATAATCACTGGCATCGCACATGAGCTCGAATGGTTGCTCCGAGTTGGGTGCCACTATGATGGGTGCAGTCAACAATCTCTTCTTCATCTCCTCAAAAACCAACCTACAATCATTAGAAAACACAAAGGGCTAATCCTTTTCAAGCAGCTTACATAAGGGGCTAGCAATTTTGGAAATATCTTTAACGAATCGCTTATAGAACCCGACGTGCCCAAGGAAACTTCTCATTTCCTTTACCGAAGTGGGCGGTGTAAGCTTCTCAATCACATCAACCTTAGCATGGTCTACTTCAATGCCCTTGCTGGACACTTGATGCCCCAACACTATTCCTTTTTGTACCATAAAATGACACTTTTCCCAATTCAGCACCAGATTTGTCTCTACACATATTTTGAGCACTTTTCTTAAGTTGTGAAGACAATCTTCAAATGAATCCCCCACCACGGAGAAATTATCCATAAACACCTCCATAATATCTTCCACTATGTCAGTGAAAATGGCTATCATGCACCGCTGGAATGTAGCCGGTGCAATACAAAGTCCAAAGGGCTTTATCAGAAAGGAAACGATGCCATATGGACAAGTGAAGAATGTTTTCTCTCTGTCTTCCGGGGCTATTGAGACCTGGCTATACCCGAGTATCCATCCAAGAAACAGAAGTGGGACCGCCCAGCTAACCTGTCCAACATTTGGTCAATGAAAGGCAATGGGAAATGGTCCTTTCGAGTGGATGTGTTAAGTTTTCGATAGTCCATGCAAATCCGCCACCCCGTGACTGTATGAGTCGAGATCAACTCGTTATTCTCATTTTGTACGATCGTCATTCCTCCTTTTTTCGGCACACATTGGATAGGACTGAGCAAGTTGCTATCAGAGATGGGGAAGATAATACCCGCATCCAGCCACTTGATCACTTCCTTCTTTACTACTTCCTTCATATTCGGGTTCAGCCGTCATTGATGCTCCCTAGAAGGTTTGTGCCCCACTTCCAGAAGAATCTTGTGCATGCAAAAGGTTGGGCTGATACCCTTTATGTCTGCCATGGTCCAACTAATGGCAATCGTACATTCTTGCAATACCTGCAATAGTTTCTCTACCTGCACAACTAGCAAATCAGATGATATAATAACAAGCAAAGTAGAATTAGGCCCCAAGAAAGCGTACCTGAGGTGGGATGGAAGCAGTTTCAAGTATAGTTGTGGTGGCTCCTCTATTGATTGTTTTGCAGGTGGTGTTTCTCTCTCTTCTAAGCGTAGGGGCTCGAACTGAGGTTCCCTTTTCCAGAATCCTTGACCTTCGAGAGCCATGACCTACTCTGCTAACCCTTCACCGTCCATCTCTTCCAAATTCATCAAGCGGGCTTCTAGTGGATCCTTGACATTAAAGGTCTCATCATCTTCTTGCAGTATCGCATCCACGGCCTCCACTAGTGAGCAGTTTGCAAATTCACTAGGTCTCCTCATGGATTGTTGAACGTTGAATATTATTTCTTTATTGTCAACCTCATTTTCAACTATCCAGTCTCACAATCAATTAATGCTCTTCCAGTGGCTAAGAATGGCCTTCCCAAAATGATGGGTATCTCTTTATCCACCTGACAGTCAAGAATAAAAAAGTCTGCAGAAAATACAAATTTTCCCACTTGCACAAGCACATCATCAAGAATTCTTGTCGGTCTTTTTGACTGTACGATCGGCCCGTTTCAGCAACATTGAGGTCGGTCTAGCTCTGGCAATGCCCATTTTTGTATATATTGCCAAGGGCATCAAGTTTATGCTGGCTCCCAAGTCACACAATGCTTTAGCAAAATCATTACTCCCAATAGTGCATAGGATAGTGAAGCTACCTGGATCAGACACCTTTTGGGCCATAGGTCTTGTCACTACCGCGCTGCAGGTCTGTGTCAGAGTTACAGTGGACATGTCCTAGAAGTCAAATTTACGTGACATCGGGTCCTTCATCATTTTTGCATACCCCAGCATTTCCCTCAAAGCATCCATCAGTGGAATATTCAATTGAATCTGTCAAAGCATTTTCATGAATTTCTTGTATTTATCATCTTTCTTTTGTTTTGACAATCTCTGAAGGAATGGTGCAAGAGTCAACCTCTGTCCATTACTTGATGTCTTTTCTTTGTTGGAAGCTTCTGGAAAAAGAGGAGCCACCTGTTCTGAGACTTGTTCACCATCCTTCTCCTTACCCTTGTCAACCTGTGCTTGTTCAATTATAACCTCGGTGAGCTCTGCTGACTCATCTGCCTCTAATGTTGCTGGCGTAGTTGGCGTAGTCTCTCTCGTAAATTGAGCAACTTCTTGCTCTCTGTCTAAATCTCTTCTATTCCTAAGACTCACTGCCGTTAGCTGATTTGGGTTCTGTTCCTTTAGGTTAATATTTGTATCTGCAGGCAATGTTCTTTGAGGGTAATTGTTCAAGGCCATAGACAGTTGTCCTAGTTGAGTTTCAATGCCTTTGATTGCTGAATCATGTGCTGCTAACTTTTCTTGCATCTTACCATTTGTTCCAATGAGTTGTTGTAGCATACCCCTGATTTCTACCATGTTGTTGTCCTGTTGTTGATGAGGTGGTTGGTAGGCCAACTGTTGCTGATGCTGCTAATTATAGCCATGCTGCCTTTGATAAGGCACAACTTGACCTTGTCATCGTACGCCTCCAGAATTGGGTTTGTGTTGTGGCAAGTCGGGTCTGTACTGCTGGTTTGGTGCTGGTCCCCATTGTTGCCCACCTTGCCTCTGACCTCCAAGATTATTGACATAATTCATGTCTTCTCTGAAGCTCTGATTGTCATTCTCTCCACTCCATGATCACACATATGACTAGTTTATGCAAGGAGTGCACAATCCTGTTTTCGTTGTATCAACAATGTGCACTTGCTTTGTACCAATCTCATCAATTTTCTTTGTCAGTATGCTCATTTGAGTCATGAGAATGGCTATGTTCTCTGCATGGGAATTGTTTGGGTCAAGAGCAACAGAATTCACTATTGGTGTAGGTGTCGTACCTCTAGCAATCCAGCCTGAATTTTGAGCCATCTTGTCAAGAAGAATCTTGCACTCTATAATGCCTTGCTCAAAAATGCACCCCCAGCAGAAGAATCTACATTGGCCTTCAAACTATCTGCTAAACCCATGTAGAATCTCTGTCCCAACATCTGATCTGGATGCCATGGTGCGGATACTTCACTAGCATACCCTTGAACCTCTCCCAGGTTTCTTGCAAGGTCTCAGTTAGTTTCTGCCTGAACTGCAATATCTCATCAATCTGCCTTGTAGTCTTGTTGGGAGGATAAAACTTGTTTAAGAACTATTTGACTAATTCTTCCCAAGTGGCAATGGAGTTTATTGGGAGCAAATTCAGCCAAGTTTGAGCCTCTCCAGTCACAGAGAATGGAAAAGTAATAGCTTGATGGCTTCAGGAGTCACATTCGGCTGTCTTTGGGTCACACATATTGATAGGAAATTCTTCAGATGTTGTTGTGGGTCGTCAATGTCTGACCCGGAGAACAGTCCCTTATTTTGTAACAGATGCAATATGTTGTTGGTGATCTGGAATGTCTCCACTTGTATCTGAGGTACAACAATGGTGGTGGCTAAGTTATCAGCAGTTGGTTGTGCCCAATTATAAAGAGAAACTTCTGGAACAAGAGGTTCCACCACTCCATTGTTTGGGTCAACCCAATTATTCCGATTGTTTTCGTTGACACCGTCCATGTTGTCCATTTCAATTTCGAGTGTGTGTTTTTGTTGTAACTGTTTGTTCTTCTTGTTGGCTCGATTTAATGCCCTGAATGCTTTCTCGGGGTCTGAGAGTCCTTCAAAAAGTTCACAAGTCCTCGAAGAGCTTCTAGGCATACACCTGAGTCACAAGAGAATTCAAACGTGAGAATTTCAATGGAAAACTTTAAATACCATAAGAAATTGATCTAAACTAAGAATCCTAGCAATTCTTCTAAGTTGTAATAAATAACACCGTTAGTTCCCCGGAAACGTCGCCAAAATTTGATCACGCCCAACTATGCCTTGTAAACAGGACTAAGCGGTCGCTACAAATATAACCCGGTTCAAGTCCGGAGTCAAATCCTACAGGGAACTAACCTATTTGCTACAACTTTAAATAATGCTAATGATAATCTCAGACAACTTCCGGATACAAGAGTTTTATGAATAATCAGTGGAAATTATTTAGCTAAGGAAAAATGACAATAAAATTAGCAATAATCAAGACTAAAATTGAATTCAAGGGTAAAAGGATCTAGGGCTATTGATTTCCCCAATTGCCGGATTAATTCTTAACTCTTTAGCTATAATCTCCCCGTAATACTTTATGAGGATTATGAGTTCCGGGCTACCGTAATTACCTCTCGATCAATTACGATAATTTACTAGAAGCATTCTTTCGAACTACTCTAGTTAACAATTTATGCAACTCAGAATTATCCCACCAAAGCTTCGTTATTTCTAACCCCACTTTTAAATTCAAGTTATTAATCTCTTAACTTACCCAAAAGTGGTGTTGTTCAACAACAATCTAACCAAGTGTTCTTTCTCAAGCAACACAAGGTAGCTAGACACGATTAATCGAGGGTCCTTCTATTTAACCACAATACAATACGTAGTTGAACAATCATAGAACAAACACGACTCAATTATAACAAAATAGAGTCAAGACTTCATCCAACAATTGGTTCCATCAACCCTAGATAATAGATTTAGCTACTCATACTAATGGAAAACAAATCACTAAAATAATTCATAATCAACAAATAGAAGTATGAAGAAGAAGAGGAAAACTCTTAGGAAATTATCCGTTTTCTCTCCCTCGTTATTGCCTCTAAAAGCTTCTAAAAACAGCTCTCTCCCACTTTTGGGCGAGTTTAGGTTTCATATAGGTTTAGGTTAGTTGCCTAGAAAATTACATAATTAACCCTGCATGTTTAGCTTTCGCCGGCCCGTCCGCGGTCGCGGATTTGACCGCAGATTTCCACTGCCTCACTGCCTTGAGTTCGCGGACCAATTCGCGGCCCCGCACCTGGAGGGGTCGTCTCGCTTGCTTTTTTCGCTCCTTTTCGATCGGGCTAACCTTCGATTGGTCTTTCACACTCCATGTTGACTCCAAAACACTCGTTAGCTCCCTCTAGCTTGGAGTAGTTCCTGCAAAGCATCAAATTCTTAATTAGTGCATTTTGTTATCTTTTAACATTCAAATATCAATAAAGTGCGGCTAAATTAGATTTTAAGTAGTGTCTAAATTACATAAATATAGCCTCCTATCACACGTCATTCATGACTTCTCACATATGTCGACATATGGGCATATAGATGCATTTGTTTTACCCTGGCTATCTGGAAAGAAAATGAAATATCTTATTTATTGTTGAAAGGATATTTAGAGAAATTACTGTTTTCAAACTTACTCATATTTTTGGCAATTTCAGTAAATGATTTGGGTATTCACTAATATACTTGAAAGGCAAAAGTATTTTCAGAAATCATGATTTTGTTAAGGATTTTATCTCTGAGTTACTTCTTGTATTACTACTTTATGTTGTTATGAACTATTGTTGGTTGTTGGAGTTGGAATGTGACCTTGGTACAAGCTCGTCACTACTTTCAACCTAAGGTTAGGTTCGTTACTTATTGAGTACATGGGGTCGGTTGTACTCATACTACACTTCTGCACCTTGCGTGCAAATGCTGGCTGCTGATGTTGCTGTGTTCGTTAGGAGCTGGATCAGAAGATGTACCTGCGTTCCGGTATTAGCTGCCTCTTGTTCATGGTAGCCTTAGATTCATAAAACTCTGTTTATGTTCTATTCAAACAGAAGATGTATTTACTTCATACCGGCTTTATATACTCTATTCTTAGAAGCTAATGCTTTGTACTACCAGTTCTTGGGAAAATGTATCAGTTTCATATATGTTCTTTTAATTAATTGTCTTGTTAAATTACATTGGAGTTTGACGGTTGATAATTGGCTTACCTAGCGGGTTGGGTTAGGTGTCATCATGACTAGTTGAATTTTGGGTCGTGACAACGTGGTATCAGAGCTTTAGGTTCATAGGTTCTACAAGTAATGAGCAAGTGTCAAGTAGAGTCTTGCGGATCGGTATGATGACGTCCATACTTATCTTCGAGAGACTACAGGGCATTTAGGGTAATTTCTCATCTTTCTTTCCTTATCGTGCGAACTTTATTTAGCCTAAAACATCACTCTTTGAATTCCTTCCACGCATTTGTATGCGCACATGAGCACTCGGTATCGGCTGTGCATCGCCGGCTTGTGATTCCATGAACGAGATTCGAGGTGAGTATTCTGTATTTTGGTGATGGGCCAGTTTGGAGGACTTATGGCCATGGTTATAGCGTATATTAAACTCGGTAGCTGCAGTTGTAACTTGTACATTTAGACTCATATGTCCGGTAATATCCCTACGAGTGGAATTTGTGGCTCGATGAGCGGTGTAATGGCCTTGTGATGTAACTACGGGATGTGTTAAGACAATTTGAATGTAACGAGAAGTGTTTCCTTGAAATGTAAATGAAAGGCCATTGGTTGCTTGATTTTCGTTTTGATGTGACGTACAGTCTCGAGTATGAATGTTTTGAAGGATCTTTCACATTGTTAAATTTTGGGACAAATTAAATTCTCATTTTTGGGTAATGAGTTTGGACTCAGAAAGATTAAGTTATTGCATATTAATTGTGACTGCGAAGGGGTATAACAAGAAGCCAATTTGAGGCTAAGTAGGTAGGTTATCCCCTGCGGAGTAATCCACGTAGGTGTGTTCCTTATAATGTGAGTGTAGAGTTTATTTTGCTTCCAGTGGGGCATATGTGTTGAGATTTGAATTTGAATCTGGTTGAAAAAATTGACTTGATTGTCAAGAGAATAAATGCGAGTTTAGCGAATGATTGAGGTATTTTATGGTTGGCGTTGCATGAGCTTAAGAATAATTTTTGTTGAACAGACTGCGGTATTATGGAAGTAATAGAGTATGGGTATTGTGAGTTATGGAATATTTTGTTCTATGATTTTGAGCCAAGTGGGGGAGCCTGCTACTGACGGTTTAATTTCATGGCTATATGTTAAATTTTAGTTTCAGTCTGAGGCATACTTGTGGGTTAGTTATGACTTGCAAAAGTTGAGATCGAGAAAGACTAGAATAATGATATTCCTGAATACGGATTATATGACGGTTTATGAGTATATGAACATCATGGAAGGATTAAGTTGTTATTTGAAGGATGTAGAGTGCACGATTTATGAATTTGATTGATGATGTTAAGGCATTATTACTTCTTTAGGTGTTGCTGTGATAATGGAGCATGTGTCTTTCGGCCCGTTTGGGCGGTGCAATTTAGATTTGAATAAAATGGGTGACTCTCGAGAAAGTTCCAATAGGTTCGAGGTTTATATATAGCAATTGAGAATTTCTCCGGACTTGTGTATGGATAAAATCTGAGATTTGCATTTGATGGTGCCTGTATTTGCGGTAATTCTGTATGACTGTGGATTCTACATTCCTGTATAAGAAAGGTAAAAGAACAATTTTAAATTTACATAAGGTATTTTCAGAATGGGCGTTTCGAGTGTGGTTCTTACGGGGGTGCATAAGAATAATACAATGGCTTATGAGCCTTAGGGCAGTATGGTTTATGTTAGGATGTCTTGTAGTGAGCTTTGGGTAAGGATCATAGTGTTCGGACAAGGAGAAGTGTAAACTTGAGGGTAATTCAGAAGGAACTCGGAGAAAATAAGACAGCTGGGTAGTAGGCTAGACCAGTATGGTAATGGTATGCTCGGTTCTTTTGGGTAATTATGATGTGGTGAAGCTCTACAGACGTTTTTATGGAAATATTCTTGGGTTTTTTGGCCTGCGCGGCTTGGTCGAGTTGGAGGAATTTAGTTCGGATAGCTTGGTTATGTGCAAATGGATTCCAAAGTGTTCTTGATGGTTTCTACCATGGTTTGAGCCGGATATTCTCTATCAGTGTGGGAACATGTTTTATATTATGATTTTCTCCTGGAAAGAAGCAAGAGAAAGATTTCTAACTAACCGAATATGCAATTTGATGGTGACCCAGAGTTAATAGTGAGATTCTTGTACTTTTCACATGATGGCATGATAGATGTTATGTGTTGTGCGGAATTTAGATTTACATGTACAAGGTAGCAGTTCATTCTTGGAAGGAGGATCACGAATTTAGGACAGAATGGTTAATTTTAGATATTTAGATAATTGTTCTAACTGCTCGGTAATCCTTGAGAAGGGTGTGCATTTCAAAAGGCGCATTGTGTTTTGACTTACGGATGCTCATTGGTATTGCGATACTCACCTAGTTGATAGACTGCTGATATTCAAATTTTTTCTATGTGGCACGGAAGAATTATGAAAGAATTCCTCATGGGATGATCGTGAATGGAAGAGGCATTAGTCATTCTAGTGCTGGAGTTGGGATCAGTTACTGTGATTTATGTGTTCGACGAATTTGGAGACTGGATTTCTCAGAAGTATATTGTTTCGGGTTGCGGCCTGTTTGAGGTGAGTATTTTGTTTAAACTCAGCGGAGGCACTAGTTGCGTTAATTAATTGTGATAGTTGTGCGCTATGAGTGTGCATATAGGTGAGGTCTGAGCCCATGTGCGAGCATCGGGGCAAGTAATCGTACTCGGAAGAATGCTTAGGCTATGTTATGCCTAGAGTTGGCTGTTGAGCATAATGTTATAATGTTTCTCATATTTATACCTTTATGGAGAATTATCTGGGCTATACTTGAGGTTACAAAGATGCTAATTCCCTGAGTAAACTTGTTAGTTACTATTTCTACGTTAACTTGCCCATTTGAGTTGTGATAGCAGACTTTGCACATGCCTACACTATGGCGTGTTATTTACACCAGTCCAGGAGCACGAGAATGTTATTTCATTATCACATACATGTGTATTTGTTTAATTTCTCCTGTATGATATGCTGAGACTGGAGGCCTGTGACCATGCCATGCGGTTGATGTTAATGTGAGATCTGGCAGAGCCGGTTGCCGTTGTTAGATTCATATGTCTTGGTTATACTATATATGATGAGATTATAACACTTCAGTTATGGTGATGCTTGGTGAATTTGCAATAAGGTTCTCTTCCTTGAGACATCTCCTATGTTTGGGTACACAGATTGCGCAGTTGTGGCTGGAGTTATGCTGATATGGCGTGTCAGTGGGATAGTTGTATTTAATAATATAAGGTCATTGGACGTAGAATGGGTACTATCAGGTTTAATTACGGTATATTCGGGAAGATAATATTGAAAGTCGGCTTAGAAAGTGATTATGGTTCTGGTTGGGGCGAGAGAGCTCCATGACTTGTTGATATGATAAGGGGTTGCGAGTTTCTGAGTGTTTCTTTTATTATCAACAGTGTATGAAGGTTTTGGAATGATATTTTGTTGATATGGGGTTTAATACCAGTACTGTGTTAGTTTTGGAGTAGTTACTGTGATCAGGAATGGTTCTACGAGCATGCGAGTATGTAATATGTTAGGTGATTATATCCGTGGTTATGGTTATGGATCGATGCAGCTTATGCCGACTTATACAGTGTGTAACTGTGAGATTCAGGTCTTGTAAGAAATTCTAAAAAATTGGAAATTGAATTCCAAGGTTTTTTGAGCTAAGGTTAAATTAATGATTTTTAGTTGTATTGTGTTGTCAGGCCTATATGGAATAGGGTGATGTGGGATCACCCCCGGGTACGTGCGTGGTACTATAGAATAGTGATTTGATGGCTTGGAAACAAATCTTGGCACGTTCGAGGACGAACGTATGGCATACTCGAGGACAAACGTATTTTTAAGTGGAGGAGAATGTAACGACTCGGCCGGCCGTTTTGAGTATTTCAGCCCCGTTCCCCCATTTACTGCTCAATTTGTACTGTCCGGTGAGGTTTTAGAATAAATTGGAACAATTAGTTCCAAGGTTTAAATCTTAAGTTAAAATAGTGATCGGATGTCGACTTGGGGGTAAACGACCTGGGATTTGAATTTTAATGATTTCAACAGCTCCGTATGGTGATTTTGTTCTTAGGAGCGTGTCCGGAAAACTATTTGGAAGTCCGTAGTGGAATTCGGCTTGACATGGCGAAAGTTAAATTTTTGGGAAGTTTGACCGAGGGTTGACTTTTTGATATCGAGGTCGGAATCCGATTCTGGAAATTGGAATAGCTTCGTTATGTCATTTATGACTTGTGTACAAAATTTGAAGTCATTCGAGATTGATTTGATGTGTTTCGATACAAGATATAGAATTTGAAAGTTCAAAGTTCATAGATTTTAATTTGAGGTGTGATTCGTTGTTTAGATGTTGTTGGGTGTGATTTGAGGCCTCGAGTAGGTCTGTTTTATGTTATTGGACTTGTTGGTATGTTCGGACGAGGTTCAGAGCATTTTGGAAGTTTTGGCTAAGAATGAAATTTTTCTGGTTCTGGTATGACCGCACCTGCGGAGAGTTGGGCGCAGGTGCGTAGCCGCAAAAGCGACAGTGCCATCGCAAAAGCGTGAAGGGAGCAAGGTGTGAGGACCGCATATGCGGGTGCTTGGACGCACATACACAACCACAGATGCAATTTACGTGCGTAGAAGCGAGCATCGCAGATGCGACCATGGCCATCGCAGAAGCGACCTGGCTCACATATGCATGCCTTTTCCACAGAAGCGAAGGTCGCAAAAGCGACCTCTTGTCCGCAGATGCGGAAGTCGCTAGGCAGAAGCATAAATTCAGAGTTTCGCTATTTTTAGCCATTTTCGGATCTTGAAGCTCTATTTGGGAGATTTTGGAGAGGAATGTTTCCAAACAACTTGGGGTAAGTGTTCTTGACTCCCTTATAATTATATTTCATGAATTAATCTTCGTTTTCAGCCTTAGATTATTAATTTTTAGAGAGGAATCAGACGAATTTTCTACAATTTCATAAAATGAAATTTCGAGATTGGAACACTGATTCTTAGTCGAATTTGAGTGAAATTAATATTGTTGAACTTGTAATTGCATGGGATGTCGGATTTTGTGAGTTTCGTTGGATTCTGAGACGTGGGCCCCACAGATGATGTTTGAAGTGTAATTTCGGATTTTATGGAAAATATTAGCATTTTGATATGGAATTAGTTCCTATAATTGTGTGGACTGAATCAAATTAATTATTTCTAGATTCGAGCCGTTCGGAAGTTGATACGCGCATAATGGAATTTCTGGAGATATTGTTTAGCTTGCTCGACATTAGATTCGTCTTGTTCGAGGTAAATAACTCTTCTAATCTTGGAGCTGAGGTTATGAACCTTGAATATACGTATTATGTGAATTATTAGGAGGAAACGCACATGCTAGGTGACGGGCGTGTGAGCGTGCACCATAGAAATTGTGATGTAATTGGTTCCGTGGAATTCTATAGTCAAATAATATTGGTATTTTCTATGTAGTTTTATGTGTTAAAGAAATTAAGCTGAGAATTTTATTAAAAATCAAGCTGAGGCTATGTGCCAGTATTATTGAGACCCACAGAGGTCATATTGCTGTTGAATTATTTGTTTAAATTGAAATTTCATACTCAGACATATTCATTTCATTGCATATCATATCTCAGTCTCTATTGTTCCTTATTGATGCATCATATCATTGTTTTCGGGCAAGTATCATGACATTATGAGCCCGTGAGAGAGAGACTGGAGAGATTGATGACTGAGTGAGGTCGAGTGCTTGATTATGAGTGACATTATGGGATTAGGCTGCACGCTGCATCGGTTATACTGATTTATGATAGCGCTTGGGCTTAAGGAGCCCCTCTGGAGTCTGCACACACCCCCAGTGAGCACGGTTCATATTATTGAGGGATGGATCTTCCTTGGATATGGATCTTGGCCGAAGCATTATATACCTGGAGATGGATCTTCTTTACGGGATGGATTTGCCCTACTCGGTACTGAGTGACTGATTAATAGTTGATGTGTATATTTCAGGATGGATCTTCCCTGGGCCAGATTGTCTATATACAGTACCGAGTGATTGAGCATGATGAGTGGAATGTGTGAGGAAGTGAGAATGAGTACTCTAAGAGTGTGCGTACATGAGTTCATCTGTGAGATACATTGCATTGACATTCATACATGACATACATGCATAGAGATGTGTTTTCCTCATGTTATACGGTATCATGTCATTCATGACTTCTCACACATGTCGACATATGGGCATAGGGATGCATTTGTTTTACACTAGCTATCTGGAAAGAAAATAAAATATCTTATTTATTGTTGAAATAATTTTTGGAGAAATTACTGTTTTCAAACTTACTCATATTTTTGGCAATATCGGTAAACGATTTGAGTTTTCACTAATATACTTGAAATGCAGAACTATTTTCAGAAATCATGATTTTGTCAAGCATTTTATTATCAAGTTACTTCTTGTATTAATACTTTATGTTGTTATGAACTATTGTTGGTTATTGGAGTTGGACCGTGACCTTGGTACAAGCTCGTCACTACTTTCAACCTAAAGTTAGGTTTGTTACTTATTGAGTACATGGGATTGGTTGTACTCATACTATATTTCTGCACCTTGTGTGCAGATATTGGCTGCTGATGTTGTTGTGTTCGCTGGGAGCTGGATCTGAAGATATACCTGTGTTTCGGTTGTAGCTGCCTCTTGTTCATGGTAGCCTTAGATTCATAAAACTCTGTTTATGTTCTATTCGAATAGAAGATGTATTTACTTCATACCGGCTTTGTATACTCTATTCTTAGAAGCTCATGCTTTGTACTACCAGTTCTTGGGAAAATGTATCAGTTTCATATATGTTCTTTTAATTAATTGTCTTGTTAAATTACATTGGAGTTGGATGGTTGATAATTGGCTTACCCAGTAGGTTGGGTTAGGTGCCATCACGACTAGTTAGATTTTGGGTCATGACATCGAGCCCTCAGGGTTCCAAACCATATATGCACACCAGTCCAAAAGCTTCATACGAACTCGCTCGCGTAATCAAATCACCAAAATAACACCTAGAACTACGAATCGGACACCAAATCAAATAAAATTTTTAAGAAAACTTTAGAATTTCTATTTTAACAACCGAGCATCTGAATCACGTCAAACCAGCTCTGTTTCTCACCAACTTTGGCAGATAAGTCATAAAGATAGTAATGGAGCTATACAAGGTTCTTGAACTAAAATACGGATCCGGTATCAACAAAGTCAAATATTAGTCAAATCACTTAAATCATTAAACCTTTAAACTTAAACATTTCGACAACATGGAATGACTCGAGCTAGGGAACTCTGAATTCGATTCCGAGTATACGACAAAGTCCCAAATCATGATACGGACCTACTGGAACTATCAAAATACTGATTTGAGTCTGTTTGCTCAAAATGTTGACCAAAGTCTACCCAATTGAGTTTTAAATCTCTATTTCATATTTTAATCAATTTTTCACATAAAATCTTTTCGAAAAAATTTACGGACTGCGCACACAAGTCAAGGAATGATAAATAGGGTTTTTTGAGGTCTTAGAATATAGAAATGAATGTTGAAATTAAAGAAATTTTGGGTCATCACATTCTTCACCTCTAAAACAAACGTTCGTCCTCGAACGGAATTAGAAATTTACTTGAACTGGTGAAAAGGTGTAGATATCTACTCCGTATGTCCGACTCGGACTCCCAGGTAGCTACCTCAATCGGCTGACCTCTCCATTGCACCTGAACTGAAGGATAATTCTTAGATCTCAACTGTCGAACATGCCGAGCTAAAATTGCTATCGGCTCCTCCTCATAAGTCAAATCTTTGTCCAATTTGACTGAGCTGAAGTCTAACACATGAGACGGATCACCGTGATATATTCGGAGCATGGACACATGGAACACCAAATGAACTGCTGATAAACTAGGTGGTAATGCAAGCATGTAGGCTACTTCACCCACCCTTTCAAGAATTTCAAAGGGTCCAACATACCTAGGGCTTAATTTGCCCTTCTTTTCGAATTTCATTACGCCTTTCATAGGTGAAACCCGGAGCAATACTCTTCTTCCACCATGAATGCAATATCACAAACTTTACGGTCAGCATAACTCTTTTTCCTAGACTGAGTTGTGCGAAGTCGATCCTGAATATTCTTGACCTTATACAAGACATCCTGCACCAAATCGGTACCCAACAATCGAGCCTCTTCCGGTTCAAGCCAGCCAACTGGCGAACGACACCGTCTCCCATATAATGCTTCATATGGAGCCATCTGAATGCTCGACTGATAGATGTTATTATATGCAAACTCCGCAAGTGGAAAGAAGTTATCCTAAGAACCTCCAAAGTCTATAACACAAACGCGAAGCATATCTTCCAATATTTGAATAGTGCGCTCTGACTGTCCGTCTGTCTGAGGATGAAATGTTATACTCAACTCAACCGGCGTGCCTAACTCACATTCTACAACCCTCCAGAAGTGTGAAGTGAACTGTGTACCTCGATCAGAAATGATAGACACGGGCACACCGTGAAAGCGGATAATTTTACGGATGTAAATTTCAGCTAACCGCTCTGAAGGATAAGTAACTGCTACTGAAATGAAATGTGCTGATTTGGTCAACCTCTCCACAATGAACCAAACTGCGTCGAATTTTCTCTGAGTCCGTGGAAGCCCAACAACAAAATCCATAGTGATACGCTTCCACCTCCACTCAGGAAATTCTAACTTCTGAAGCAAACCACCAGGTCTCTGATGCTCGTACTTGACTTGTTAAAAATTTAGACACCGAGTTATATATGCCACTATATCCTTTTTTATTCTCCTCCACCAATAAGGTTGCCACAAATCTTGATACATTTTTGCGGCACCTAGATGAATATAATACCTGGAACTATATACCTCTTCAAGAATTAATTCACGAAGCCCATCCACATTAGGAACACAAATCCGACCATGCATCCGCAGAACTTCATCTTCCCCCACAACAACCTATTTAGCACCATCGTGTCGTACCGTGTCCTTAAGAATAAGCAAATGAGGATCATCATATTATCGCTCTCTAATATGCTCATATAAAGAAGACCGAGCGACTGTGCAAGCTAGAACCCGACTGGGTTTTGAAATATCTAACCTCATGAACTGATTAGGCAAAGTCTGAACATCTGCAGCTAACGGTCTCTCTCTAACCGGAATATATGCAAGGCTGCCCATGGTCACAACCTTTCTATCAAAGCATCGGCCACCACATTGGCCTTTCTGGGGTGATACAAAATGGTGATATAGTAGTCTTTCAACAACTCCAACCATCTTATATGCCTCAAAGTGAGTTCTTTTTGTTTGAGTAGATACTGTAGACTACGATGATCAGTGAATACCTCACAAGAGACATCCTAAAGGTAGTGCCTCTAAATCTTCAGCGCATGAACAATGGCTGCCAATTCTATGTGATGGACATGGTAATTCTTCTCGTGAATTTTCAGTTGCCGCGACACATATGCAATAACTCTGCCATATTGCATTAATACTGCACCAAGCCCAATGCGAGATGCATCACAATACACCGTATAAGATCTTGAACCTGTCGGCAATACCAACACTGGCGCCGTAGTCAAAGCAGTCTTGAGCTTCTGAAAGCTCAACTTACACTCATTTGACCCTCTGAATGGGGCACCCTTCTGGGTCAATTTGGTCAATGAAATGCTATAGATGAAAACCCCTCCAGAAACCGGCGATAATAACCTTCAAAACCAAGGAAACTTCGGATCTCTTTAGCTGAAGTAGATCTAAGCCTATTTTGAGCTGCCTCAATCTTCTTAGGATCCACTTTTATGCCTTCAGTAGATACTACATACCCCAAAAAGGCAACTAAGTCTAACCAAAATTCACATTTTGAAAATTTAGCACATAATTGATTATTCTTCAAAGTCTAAAGCACAATCCGAAAATGTTGCTCATGCTCCTCTCGACTGCTGGAATAAATCAAGATATCATCAATGAACATAACCACAAAAGAGTCCAAATAAGGCTTGAACGCCCGATTCATCAAACCTATAAATGCTGATGGGGCATTTGTCAGCCCAAATGACATCGCTAGGAATTTGCGATGCCCATACCGAGTCCGAAAAGCTGTCTTTGGGACATCAGATGCCCTAATCTTCAACTGATGGTAACCAGACCTCAAGTCGATCTTTGAAAACACCTTGGCACCTGAAGCTGATCGAATAAGTCATCAATTCTTGGTAATGGATACTTGTTCTTGATAGTGACCTTGTTCAATTGCCAATAATCTATGCACATTCTCATCGACCCTTTTTTATTCTTCACGAACAACACTGGCGCACCCCAGGGTGAGACACTAGGTCTAATGAAGCCCTTATCAAGAAGTTTTTGTGAATTTTTCTTTTAATTCCTTCAACTATGGTGGGGCCATACGGTATGGTAGAATAGAAATGGGATGGAGCCCGGAGCCCGGAGCCAAATCAATACAGAAGTCAATATCTCTGTCGGGTGGCATCCCCGGCAGATCTGCAAGAAATACATCTGGGAATTCACAGACAACTGGAATTGAATCCATAGAAGGAACTTCCACGTTGGGATCACGAATATAAGCTAAATAAGCTAGACACCCATTCGCTACCATACACTGAGCTTTCACATAAGAGATAACCTTACTGATAGAATGGCCAAGAGTCCCTTTCCACTCTGGTCGAGGTAACCCCGGTATGACTAAGGTCATTGTTTTGGCGTAACAATCCAATATAGCATGATAAGGTGACAACCAATCCATACCCAAGATGACATAAAAATCTACCATGTCAAGAAGTAGAAGATCCACGCTAGTCTCAAGAATCCCAATAGTAACTGCACATGACCGATAGACATGATCTACTACAACAAAGTCTCCCACCGGTCTAGATACACACACAAAAGAACTTAGAGAATCACGAGGCACAACCAAATATGTAGCAAAATAGGAGGATATATAGGAATAAGTAGATCCTGGATCAAATAGAACTGAAATATCTATATGGCAAATTGGAACAATACCTGTGATCACGACATCAGATGACTCGACCTCAGGCCTAGCTGGAAAAGCATAAAATCGGGGCTGGGCCCCACCACTCTAAACTGCGTCTCTGGGACAACCTCTAATTGGCTGGCCTCCATCTCTAATGACCTGACATTCACCTCTAGCTGCCTGACCCCTACCTCTACCTGGCTGAGCAGGCGGTGAAGCAACAGGTGCTGGTATGATGGCAGGAGAATCCTGCCGAGATCTGTTGCTCGACATCCTAGGGCAATACCTCTTGATGTGACCAATGTTCCCACACTCATAACACCCATCCTGCTGGCATGGCTGCTGAAGATGAAGCTGACCCGAACGGGCCGGATAACCGCTGTAGTGACTCTGGAGTGGTGGTGTACTGATAGGAGCTGTATGTGCACTAAATGCTGGCTACCTAGAGTAAGGCATAATAGGTCTGTGACTCCCTGAAGCACCGTGAGATGCCTGCAGTACTGAATGAAACGGCCTGGGAGGATGACCCCTACCAAAATTACCCCTGCCTCCACACGAGGCACCATTGAACCCACCGAGATGACGAGGCCTTTTATCAGACCCCCGCCCTCTCTCATGTGCAAGAACCATCTCGATCCTCCTAGCAATATTAGTAGCCACCTAAAAGGAAATCTCACTTCCGGTATCCTTGGCCATCTGAAGCTTAATAGAGTGAGTGAGTCCATCAATAAACCTCCTCTCTCTCCCTCAGTAGGTAGTAAAAGAAGAACATGACGGGCTATATTCACAAAACGGGTCTCATATTGAGTAACAATCATACTGCCCTACTGTAGACGCTCAAATTGCCTGCGGTAATCCTCTCTCAATTTGATAGGGAGGAACTTCTCTAGAAATAGTCGTGAGAGTTGCTCCCAGGTAAGGGTGGCAAGTGGGCCGGTCTAGGCCCGTGGTCCGGCGGTTTTAGTGGGCCTGGGCCGGTTTCGTGGGCCGGTCCTATGATTTGGACCCGTCAGGCCCGAGACCGTTTAGCCCGCCAGAGCCCGGGACTGGTCCGGTCCCTTAACGGGCCAAACGGTCCCAATGACTATTTTGTTTTTTAAAAAATAAATATATTTTTTATTTGTTTTAAAAAAAAATAATATAGTCGTTGGGCTGTCAAAAATAGCCGTTGGCTATTTATAAAA
>AWOL01S0002473.1:0-18344 GCA_000715115.1 Nicotiana otophora | reverse complement strand
TATATATATATATATACTATATATACATCTTATATCGATATACTATATATACATCTTATATACTATATATATTCGATATTAAATATTGAATATTAAAATTTAGGTCACAATTCTATAATAAAATTTACAAAGCATTTTCTTAGATATTCTTTTTAACATCCTTTTGTCTCTAATATCTATTTAATTTTTTTTCTTTTTTTAAAAATATGTTGGGCCCACTTAGCCCACTTAGCCCGTTTAGCCCGCGGGCCGGGACCGTTTAGTCCGGGACCGGCCCACTTGCCAGCCCTACTCCCAGGTCAATGTAGGCGATCCAACTGGTCTGGTCAATGTATAATCTCTCCACATCCTCTTGGCAGAACCCGTCATCTGAAATACATCAAAATCGACCCCATTGGTCTCAACTATACCCATGTTCCGCAATACCTCATGGCAACGGTCAAGATAATCCTGTGGGTCCTCAGAAGGTGTACCACTGAAGTGAACTGGAAAGAGTTTAGTAAACTTTTTCAACCTCAGTAAAGCCTCAGAAGACATAGCGGTCCTATCACCGGCCTGCGCCGCAATAACTGCCAGAACTACCCCAACTGTCGGGGTTGTTGGATCCTGATACGGAGGAGCCATCTGTTCCAGAGCGGAAGTAGTGGGAGTTTGTGCTTCTCCCCCAGCCTGTGAGACAGCCGGTCCCACTGAAAATGTACCATTCTAGGCCACGCCCTCCATAAGACTCACCAAATGGACTAGAGCGTCCTGAAGCACTGGAGTGACTATGAATCCTTCCGGAACATGAACTGGTCCAACCGGTACAGTCTAAACTTGAACCTCCTCCTAAAGATCCACCTGAGGTTCTACAACAGGTGCTGCTGCTCGAGCTCTAGACCGAGCTCTGCCTCTGCCTCGTCCTCTAGCGCGACCTCGGCCTCGACCTCTACCCCTGGTCATAGTTGCCACCGGGGGTTCTGATCCCTATCCGTCGGTAAATGTATTACGTGTTCTCACCATCTGCGAGAGAATAGGAATATAATGGTTCAATCATCGATGATAGAATAAAATCGCATGACAAAATAAAAAAGAAGTGATATTGTTCCTAAACTCGATAGCCTCTGAAAGATAAGTACAGACGTCTCTGTACCGATCCTTCAGACTCTACTAAGATTGCTCGTAACTCGTGAGACCTAAGTAACCAATTGCTCTGATACCAACTTGTCACGACTCGAAATTCTCACTTTCGGGACCGTGATGGCGTCTAACATTTCACTTGCTAGGCAAGCCAACGTTAAAATAATTTAAACCATTTTTAACAATCCATTTTTAATTAAATAATAAAGAAACCAACAACAGAAATAATATCTGAATTTAAATATGCAAACCAAAAATAATACGATGTCTAAATACCATCATTGAACTGGAGTCACAAGTGCACGAGCTTCTAAAATAATACAAACAAGGGTCTGAGTAAAATAAAGTTGTCTAAAAGAAAGCACACATCTAAAAATAAAGTAGACAGGGACTTTAGAACTGCGGACGCTGTGCAGTTATACCTCAAGTCTCCTGTTGGTAGCTAAAATCCGAGCATGTCTATGGTACGTCGCTGGGACCAACTCCAAAATCTGCACAAGAAGTGCAGAGTGTAGTATGAGTACAACCGACCTCTTGTACTCTGTAAGTGCCGAGCCTAACCTCGACGAAGAAGTGACGAGGCTAAGGCAAGTTACTTACATTAACCTGTACGCAATAATAGTAATAACAACAATAATAGAAATATAACAGGTAGCTCATTTCAACAGTTGAAGCCAACTCGGCAGTCATAACCAATTATTATTTCAATCAATTTTCGTTGCGGCGTGCAACCCGTTCCAACAATATAATTCTTCAATAAATTTCTGTTGCGGCGTGCAACCCGCTCCAATAATATAAACTTAAAATATAATCTGTTGCAGTGTGCAACCCGCTCCAACAATATAAACTTAAATTATAATCTGTTGCGCGCGTGCAACCCGATCCCCCAATATATTTATTTTTATTTCCGTTGTAGCGTGCAACCCGCTCCAACAATATAATTTAACAACTCTTAAATATAATAAAAATACTCTCATAAATACCATATTCAGTAAGAAATTATTAGGCAGTAAGGCACACAATATTTATAAATTATTTAGGAAACAAATAATGACAAGTAGTAATGAATTGTGAAAATCAGGGATAAAATAAGCAATTTCATATTTAATATGTTAAATTTCAAGTAGCAATTAAGACACATAAATAAATTAAGCATGTAAACAATATTGCATGAATTCAAGAATTAATATTTGACAAGGAATATGAGAGAAACAATTGTTATAAAAATTAATTCGTGTCTTACAATAATTTATGATTTTTAACTAATTATGCAAACAATTAATTTGACGAAGCATAGGCACTCGTCACCTTGCCTATACATCATTACACATGAAATTCGTATACCAAATAATTCAAGGGTTCTATTCTCTCAAGCCAAAGTTAACCACGACACTTACTTTACTTCACAATCAATTTAAAAATTCCAACAAACCTTTGCCTCGCGAATTCGTGTCCAAAATCTTTAAATCTAGTCACAAATAATTAAATATACTCAATACAAATCGTAGGAATTGATTCCATATTAATTTACTAATTGTTCGGATTAAAATCCAAAATTCATTTTAAAACTCAACAGTGGGACCTACATCTCAAATCCCGAAAAAACTCATAAAATTCGAACACCCGTTCCGATAAGAGTTCAACCATACAAAAATTATCGAATTCTGACACTCGATTGACCTTCAAATCTTAATTTTATATTTTTGAAAGATTTTATAAAAATCTGATTTTTCTTCCATAAATTCACGGATTCATGATGTAAATGAGTATGGAATCATGAAATAAAATCAATATAGGATAAGGAACACTTATCCCAATATTTTCCGGTAAACATTGCTCAAAAATCGCCTTACTCGAGCTCAAAATCGTAAATGGTAGGAAATGGGGCGAAATCCCATTTATAGAACTTAAGTTCTGTTTGCCGAGGTTTTTCCCTTATGCGATCGCGGACAATACTTCGCGAGGCTGGCCAGCTTTTGCTCTACGCGAACGCGACAATGCTCTTGCGAAACACAACTTTTCAGCCTTCCGCGATCCCGTACAACCTTGTGCGATCTTGTAGCACAATTTTTGTGCTTCAGCTTCTGCCTCATTCCTTCTTCGCGAACACGGCTTGGCCCTCGCGTTCGCGGTGACTTAGTTTCTGCAACTGTGCGATCGCGAAACTCACTATGCGATCGCATAGCCGTGGCCATTAAGCCTTCGCTATCGCGGACGTAGTCGCGCGACCGCATAGAAGGAAACCAGTAGCAGCAGGTTTAACAGTTTCATGGTTCCGAAATGCGCCGATAATGATCCGAATTATACCAAGCCCTCCGGGTTCCAAACTATATATGCACACCAGTCCAAAAGCTTCATACGAAACTCGGACAATCAAACCACCAAAATAATACCTAGAACTACGAATCAGACACCAAATCAAATAAAATTTTTGAGAAAACTTTAGAATTTCTATTTTAACAACCGGGCGTCCGAATCACGTCAAACCAACTTCGTTTCTCATCAAATTTGGCAGACAAGTTATAAATATAGTAATGAAGCTATACCGGATTACGGAACCAAAATACAGACCCGGTATCAATAAAGTCAAACATTAGTCAAATCTCTTAAGTCATTAAACCTTTAAACTTAAATATTTTGACAACATGCGATAACTCGAGCTAGGGACCTCCGAATTCGATTTCGGGCATACACCCAAGTTTCAAATCATGATACGGACTTATCAAAACTGTCAAAACACTGATCCAGGTCAGTTTGCTCAAAATGTTGACCAAAGTCAACCCAATTGAGTTTCAAAGCTCTATTTCATATTTTAATCAATTTTTCAAATAAAACCTTTTCAGAAAAATTTACTGACTGCGCATGCAAGTTGAGGAATGATAAATAGTAATTTTTGAGGTCTTAGAACACAGAAATGAATGTTTAAATTAAAGATGATATTTTGGATCATCACAACAAGTGTGCTACTTGTCAAGCAACCATTGAGAGAAATGTTTCTAGCAGAAGAAGGTCCAGAGTTACAATTGCAGTGGTTGGAAAAGATGTCTGAGCTTCAAAAAGAATAAATTTAATGATATTACCTATTATTATCTGTATTGTATTTTTTCTAGTTATTGAAACTTTAAATTTGCCTTAAAATGTTGTTCTAATAATGCTTTATAGTTATTGGAATCTATATTTGACTCTTATTCAAGTTACTAATATTTATTTTGAAATATTAGAATTTTATGTCGTTGTACTTGGGTGATTTTTGAATTTAATATTTTAATAATAAATATATAGATTGTTATTCACGTAATTTTATTTTGTTCTTTTTCTTACAGATATGCCATTCACAGTAAATAATGATGAGCATGTTGACGAAGTTCTTATAAATGAAGTAAATGACGATGCTGATGATGTACTTGATTTGGTAATTTTCAGTATAGCTCTCACATCAGAATATTATTTAAAATTTTGTCTAAAATCTCCTTGCAGAACTTCTCCTTATACATGATTTTATTTCATCAAGGAGATATTTGAAGGGCATGATAATAGATGTTATAAGATGTTTAGGATGGAAAAACATATATTTCTTGACTTATGCAAAACATTAAATGAACAATATGATTTGAAAGCAACAAGAAAAATGACCATAAAGGAGATGGTTGCTATGTTTTTACTGGTGGTCGGATATGGTGTAGGAAATCAAATGATTCAAGAACAATTCCAACACTCTGGAGAGACTGTTAGCAAACATTTTCATCATGTTTTGATAGCATGTTTGAAATTGGCTATGGATATTATTAAGCCAAAAGATCCAACCTTTTCTGATATTAATCCAAAAATAAGAGAAGATGACCATATTTTAAAATTTGCATTGGAGCTATAGATGGCACACATATGCCTTGTATTGTTCGCTCTAAGGAACAAATCAAATACATTGGTAGAAAAGGTTTCACTTCACAAAACATAATGGTTGTATGTGACTGGGACATGTGCTTCACATTTGTATGACTTGGGTGGGAAGGTACTGCACATGATGCTAGAATATTTGATCAAAACCTTAACTTTCCTCATTCTCCATCAGGTAAGCAACACTAATACTATGCCTTGTGTTATTTTAATATGTAGATTTTATTTTTATTCATCTTAATTAACTCTTTTTTACTTGGTGTAGGTAAATATTATTTAGTTGATTCAGGCTATCCAATAACAATGGGTTATTTAGGACCGTATAAGGGTGATCACCAAGATTTCAAGTGCAACTCTAGTTTTAGAAATCCAAATGAGGTATTCAATTTTTTTCACTCCAGTCTTCGATATTCAATTGAAAGAACATTTGGAGTTTGGAAAAATAGGTTTTCTATTTTACGCTCAATGCCTTCTTTCAAGTTTGACACTCAGATTCATCTTATTACAACTACCATGGCTATACGCAATTTCATCCGACGACATTCTTCTACTGATAAGGAATTCAACTATCATGCTAATGAATATATTACTGTAGAGATTGAGGAAGGAGATGGGCCTTCTTATATTCCTTTAGAAATGCAAGACAAGTCTTCTAATATTATGGAGGCCGTTGTGTGATAGAATTAGAGATGAAGTTGTTGGTAATTTGACACTCAAAAGCACTTTTTATAAAGATCGGCCAAACACAATTTGTTTATCAAATATTAAAAAAAGTACTTCTTAAATAAATTGGCCAAACATAAATTATTAGTTTTCAAAAGTACTTTTTAAAATAAGCAGTTTTTGTAAGTTTGGCCAAACGGACTCTTAAGTGTTGTTGGCTGAGGTAATTGTTGATGATGGTCGTGCGTGACATATTAATTAATCTGAAAGTATATAAAATTTGAACTAGGCCTATCGTGCAGTATTAACGATTCAAATTCGGGCCCATATTTATCTATCTATACTATATTAAAAGCACGAAAGTCATTAGCGAAATGTCGTTCGCCTTTTTTACCCTTTAAAATCAGTTTTACATTGGATAAAATTATAATTTAAATTACTTTCCTAATATTTAGGACCTTAAAATCAAGTCAATTTGTTTTTACTCAATTAAACCTTATTTGAATTAGGTAAGAAGTCATTAACCTTTCCTAAAGTTTATGAATTTTCCATAATAAAAGAATAATGTCATTATATCAATTTATGGTAAACTTCTCCATATGTACACAATACACGTTAGGTTTGTCTTTTTTTTTTCTTAAAAATAATTAATCATTTAAATTATATTAGAATAAATTTATTAGTGTAAATATTTATACAATTATGAGAAGTAAATATATCAACATAAATATATATTCCATGTTAGATATAATGATAACTTCCATTAATATTTTATATGTTAGATATTACAATTGATTCTCTAAATTTTCAATGAACTAATATCTTAATTGTATATAATTTTAGTATCTTAGAAACAATTGAGAAATTTTGTTTACTCTTAATTATAATTTTATAATCGGTCATAAAATTAACACCAATTAATTTTATATAATTTAATTATTTTACCAAAAATAAAAATAGAGAAAGACTTTTGTTTTTTGAAAAATATATTTTGATCCATTGCGTATATATAATAGTAAGTTCATTATCCTTTAGTCAAACATTTTTTCTATTGAAATTATGTACCAACATTTAAGAAGGGTTGTTTTTCGGGTTTCGCATGATTTTCATAGACTCATTGATTGGTAGGCGAATGACTAAATAAATATGTAAGTATGTACCTTATAGTAATATATTATTTATTTAATAAAAATAAATAATATATATTTTAATAAGTTTAGAGAGACATATAAGTATAAAATCAACTATGAAAAGAATTACTCTAACAAATATGATAGTCTTTGATTTTAAATCTTATTTTAGACGTATTACATCATATTTTATAACTTTTTATAGCATGGAAAATTATTTTTTATATATAAAATTTGATATGGTTTAATTGTCATATGTGTATCATTGGTCACATTTTGCGAGTAAATAATTAAATAATTTCACTTGAAAAAACTTCAATATATGTCAATGTAAATGTCTAAAAAGTATCTTCAATTCTAAGCCACTAAATTTTATAAAGCTCTGAAAACTTAAAGAACCTAGCAGGTGAAGAAAAAAAAAGAAAATAATATTCATTAAACATACCTTGAAATATAAACATTTGTTCTTTGATAGTCAAAACATCGAATAATACGATGGATAATTAAAGAATATTAAATGTCAGTTTGTTAGACTGACTCGACTTATAAGAAGAGTAATCATTAAGATTGAGAAAATAAAAAGTACCCAAGCATCCTTAAGTAAATACAAAATTAAATAAATAAAATTTCATAGCTAACTGTAGGGGTGACTTAATAAAATTAATGGTCTAAAGGCAAACTATAATAAGAGGCCTTAGAACTATTTCATAAAATTCATGTACTAATATGACAATTTAGAAGGAGTTACTTTTCCATTTATAGATCAATCAAAAGTGACAAGAAAAATAGCCTTTTTAGAAGAAAAAACAAATAGATTGGCATTGAAAAGTTAAATTATTAAAGGCATAAAAATGAAATAAATATAGTAGAGGAGGGAAAAACAAACCTGAAGAGGGAGATAAAAGTACTAATTAATAAGAGAAGAAAAGTTTATCAAAATTTATTATTCATTCAAACAACCTTAACCAAATCCCCAAAAAAACTATAATTTAGAATATTTTAGTAAGGATAATCATACATACTATATGGTAGTGGTGGCAAAATGGATAAAACAAATAGTTATTCTTCCATATTATTCACTAAAAATAGGTTGAATAATGAACTTTTCTAAAACGGGTCAAATATGGATAAGAACCATATTTTTCACTTAGAAAATGGATAACCAATGGATAACTAATGATTTTAATTTTTACATTTGTAAAGATTCAAATTGCAGGTTCCTCAAGTTTGGGGACTAGGAATTCTCCCAAAAGTGATCATATTCAAGAAGCCATAGATAATATGAATATCCATATTATCCGCTAGTTAATCTATTTTCTATCCGTATTAAATATGGGTGAGGTCGGATAATATATCTATTTTTGCATTACTTATTTTCGACCCGTCTATATCCCACCCAACCTACCAGTTTGCCACCCCTACTATATGGTATATATAATACTTAATACTTGAAGTTGTATTTCTTACACCAAGATTATCGTCTATAAAAGATATTAGGTAATATACAAAAACATAATATATATCATGCTTATTTTCATAAAAAAAGATATAAATAACCTACCTAAATTCTTAATCGTTTCAAGTTTAAAAGATAACCAATAGCTATGCATTCAACTATTTCATCAATGTAATATTTATTTTTTAATTTAAATAAATATTACATTTATCTAGATGTCAATTGTTATTACACATAATTCATTCTTATTCTATATTTTATACACTTTTTATTAATAGACATAAAAACACGTGCAACGCACGTACACTAAAACTAGTTTAAAGAAAAAAACAAGATAACTCTTTCTTTTAAAAAGTAATAACCTTTTATTGACTGGCCTAGTTGAGTTATGATTTAAAATTAGGTTCAGTGTTCATAAACAATTTCTCTAAGGTTTGATAGTTTTGCTGCACTCATTTTAACTTTTTCCTTTGTTCACTTTTCTTCTTTCATTAGAAGTCTTTCATTCGAAAGCTTTAAAAATAAAATTATTGAGCTAAAGCTGGCAGGGGTAGGAATGTAATCAATTGAGTCCCAACTTTTCTCCCTTTGGAATACTACTCTTTGACAATTTCTCTGATTGCTTTATAGCAACGAGTGACTTCCGAATGGAAAGCACATGCACGTTGAAAGTAAGCAGGTTAATCGGGCCGGGCCGGCCAGGCCAGCCTAATCACAACTCGGTTCAACCCGGGTCAGTCCGGTACGCTAGGGGGTGGGACGGGTTGGGGGGAAGCCGGGTGGGAACGAACATATTTTGATAATCGGTGCCCCGGAACTCGGTTAGTCCGGTTACACTTTACCGGGCTACAACCCGGTCTAGCCCGATTACTGTTGTAATTTTTTATTTTTTTATTTTTTGACCGTTGGGCAACGCTCATGTTTTGCAAAAATAGCCATTTTGGCCTACCCCTTAAGAAAATAGCTTCCCACCCCTAATAATTGATAAATTACAATTTTAACCTTTTAAAAACTATATATAGCCCCCTTCTTCTTCATTTTTCTCACAATTTGCCCTCTTACTACTCTAGTTCTCTCTCAATTCTCTCTTGATAATTTTGCTTATTGCTCCTAAATTCTCAATTACTTATTATTTCAAGTTTCATCAAATATTTACTTTAATCACTACAAAATTATAATTATCAAATATCAAGTATTCAAGTGAAGTGTGCTATCAATATTCAATATCATCAAATATCAAGTATCAGTTTATCAACTGAAGTTTTATATCAAATTTAGTGCGGCATCTGAATCCCGGTACACTTGTTCCATCTCTTTCTCTTCTTTGGTGTATATTTTTATTTTATTATTTAGAATTATTAATTTAATTTCTTAATTTAATTTACATAATGGATATATTTAGAGCAGCCAAAAAAGTGTGTACTAGTAGGGATGGTAGTAGTAAGAGTAAAACTTCTAAAGAATCATGAGGTGGTGCTGGATGTTCTAGTAACTTTACACATATTTCTGAAAGATCACCTGAAAATTTAAATGTAGATTATGAGCAACTTCAAGAAAATTATGGTATAGATGATAATTTAGATGTTATTCAATCACCTGATAATCTTGAAACATCACCAGTTACACCTGATAATACTAGTCGAACTCAAAATACTAGGGGTGGAGGTTGTGATAATACAGGTAGGCCTCCCCTCCCTATTAAGAGGAATCGAAGAATAAGAAGTAAGTGTTGGAATTTTTTTGAAAGACTAGAAGAAGATAAAAATTATGTAAGATGTCAAATTTGTAAGGAAGTTTATAAACATGAGACCAGAGGTAAGGCATGGGGAACGGGTCAACTTCGTAGGCACATGATAGATAACCACCCTATTTCATGGGGTACTGATGAGGAAGGTGGGCAACAAACACTTAATCTGGGTACTGGCGGTTTAATGGGTAAATGCAATATAGCGAAAGATCGGGAAGAATTAGCTAAAATAATTTTTTAGGTTTTTACCTTTTAGTTTTGCTACTTCACCATTTTTTGTTACTTATATTCAAAGAATTTATAACTCTTTATTTAAAGGTATTCCTAGAAGTACCTGTAGAGCTGATATCTTTAGGCTTTTTGGACAATATCAGACATATATCCGTTATTTGTTCGCCAGTCTTTCTTATTGAGTTTCTCTTACTTCTGATTGGTCGTGCTGTTAATGGAAATGATTATTTGACTGTTACATGCCATTGGATAGATGATAATTTTTGTATGCAAAAACGTATTATTACTTTTAAATATGATGAAGATCAAAGTCATACTGGTGCATTTATAAGTAATACTATCCATGAAGTTGCTATATTTTACAATCTTTCAAAATAAGTTGTGTATATCATTTGATAATGCTTCTAACAATAATGATGCTGTTACAATATTCAAATTGCGTCTACACCCACCACTTCCTGAAGTATTTCATGTTAGGTGTGCATGTCATATTTATAATTTAATTGTGAAGAGTGGCCGTGAATTATTTAGAGATGAGAACAATTTAGTTAGAGTTTTTAGTGTAATTCAAGAAAATAATAGAAGTGCTAGATTAAATGCATTTAAGGAAAAATATATACAATATGGACTAAAACCAAGACTCATGCCTGAAGAAATAGTTACTAGGTGGAATTATGTTAGATAAATTTGAAGAAGAAAGAAAGATATACTTCTGTTGTTGAATCTATGCTAGATAAATTTAAGAAATATTTCTACTCAATTCCTCTTATTTACCTAATTGGTGCTATTTTAAACCCTTCTATCAAAATGACCACTTGTCGCCAATTATCGCTGCTTTATATGTTTATATGGATATTGGACCAACTGAAACCCCTGATGTTGAAACTTGTATTTCTAATCTACACAAATATTTATAAACTTTATATAATTATTATGCTAACATTGTTGATGCTTCTGCTGTTGTAGATGGAAATATTACTTCAAGTTCAGTTTCAACATCTGCATCCGGTGCTTTGAAGGATAATGATAGTGTTGAAGATTATTTGATTTGGTCTACACTAGAAGAGCATAAACAAACCAATAGTAGGAACATTGATAAACTCCAATTCTACTTGTAAAAGTCACCAGAGCTCCGCACAAAGGAATTTCTACCGCTGGGTTGGTGATAGAGTAACTCAAATCAATTTACTATTCTTTCGGCCATGGCTCGAGACGTGCAAATGTGCCGATTTTAACAATCGCATCAGAGAACGCATCTGGCCAAGCAAGGAAGCAACTAGGAGGTACCCGTCATTCATTGGGCAACAATGCTTTGGAAATTCTAGTATGTGTATTGGTGGAAAAAAGGCATTACATGTGGAATATTAGCAAGGTGATAAAATATGATGCGTGGAACAACGATATATCGACAAGTGGCACACTCAATTAATGAAATTAATAATACAAGGAATGTATGGGAGAAACACCCACGAGACAGTACATAGAAGAGAACCGGTCGTGACAGTTGCCAAAGAAGATGTGTGAGCGAAATAAATAAAGGTTAAAAAGAGGGGAAGATACACGAACCAGAAGTAAATAAGGAAGGGAAATCAGAGCAGTTATAAGGAATATATAGCTATAAATATGTTACTTATGGTTATCCATGATAATGGGCAATCAATACAATTAATGCCAATAATGAATCCAAATTAAGTGTGAAAACCGTTATGATTGTACGTTCCTATATAAGGATAAAGAATTTTATTTGTAAAGGGAGATTACGATTACTATTGAAATACATTTCATTATTCTCTGCTTTATCAAAGTTTCCAGCCTTGATTTTAGGGATTGATTGTTGATTCATTCATTATTTCTCTTTGATAGTTTTCTCTATACTTTGTTATTTTTCTAAAAAGTTATTGTGGAAGTGAAGTAAAACTTTATTATCAGTAACCCGTTTTCTCCTAAATATAGACTTTAACTGAGAAATCTATTTTTTAGTTAAACAAATTGGTTCTGTTGCCGGGAATCTTATAATCTTTTCACTTTCTAAATTCTACTTTCTGACAACCAACTATGTCAACGGTTAACGGCATTAACCAGTTGAACCCACATGAGGGAACTCCACCACTCCTCTCCCCAACGGGATCCCCTCGACAATCCCCTGATGGTTCACCTGAAAGATCTACATCACACGCTAATGATCAACAAGGGGATGAACAAACTGTCGAACGAGACGCTCTAAAGCAATTGATTGCAGAACATGTGAATAGTGATATTCAAGACTTTGTTAGGGGCTTTCCTAATGCACTACAAACTCCTCCACCAGTCAATACAACAACCTTAGAAAACTCACGCTCGGGGCTCGACAATTCTGGAAGTGGAGGAACTCTCAATGAATCTCATGATTGAGGGTTCTACAAGTCATGAGCAAGTGTCTAGTAGAGTCTTGCAGATTGGTATGATGACATCCATATCTATCTTCGAGAGGCTACAGTACATTTAGGATATACTTCCCATCTTTCTTTCCTTATCGTGCGACATTGATTCAGCTTGAAGCGTAACTCTTTGAATTCCTTCCACACATTTATATGCGCGCATGCGCACTCGGTATCAGCTGTGCATCGATGACTTGTGATTCCATAATTGAGGTGCGAGATTTGATTTTGGCATGCTGATGATAGGCTATTTTGGAGGACTTGAGGTCGGTTTTTGACTATAGCTTGAGCATAGAGATTTCGATTGTGGTAGCATGTGCTTTTAGGACTTATATGTCCGGTGGTGTCCCTATTAGTGGAATTTATGATTGGATGACAATGTGGTGAGTATGAGGTGACTGCGGGATGTGTTCAGATTGTTCGAATATGAAAAGAAGAGTTTACTTGAGATATAGAAAGGACTATGGGGTGTTTGATTTCTGTCTTGATTTGGCGAATGGTCTCGAGTTATGGGTGTATTGAGGGATCTCTCATGTTATTTTAGTGGTGGAGTGAAGTAGATTCTCATGTCTTGTTGATAAGTTCAGAATCGATAAGCTTAAGTGATTGCGTAGTAGTCGTGACTATGGAAGAGTGTAGTGAGATGTCAGTTTGAGGCAAAGCAAGTGGGTTATCCCCTGCGAGGTGTCCTGAGGTTGTGTGATCCCTAAGATGTTCTGTAGACAATTCTCTTTTACCAGTGAATGATATATGTTGCAGTTTGAGTTTGGATCGCCTATGGAAGTTGGCTTAACCATCACGAGGACGAACACGAGATTTGCAGATGATTTGAGGTACTAGATGGTTTGTGTTACATGAGCGGATGAAAGATTTAATGGAATCTCACTGTGGTATTATGGTAGTAATAGGGTATGGTTATTGTAAGTAGTCAGATGTTTTATTCCATGCCTTTGAGTCAAGTGGGTGAGTCTACTATCGACGAGTTGATTGCACGATTATATATTGCATTCGTTTCGGTTTGAGGTATATTAGTGAATCAGTTATGACTTGCAAAGGTCGAGATCAAGGATGACTCGGGTAAAGGTATTTATGGATACAAGTTATATCACACTCTATGGGTATATAAGAATCATAAAATAATTGAGTGGTTATTCGCGAAGGATGTAGTGTACATGGAGTAGGAATTTACTCAGTTGTTTAGAAGTGTGGGTTACTCTTTACTCCATTGGGTGTTGGTATGCTAATGGGGCACAGGTCGTTCGGTCCGTTTGATCAGTTTAATTGAGATTTGAGTAGAGTGGATGACTCTCGAGAATGGTTCTAATGGATACAAGATTTATATGTAGCGATTTGGAATTTTCAAGATTTGTATATGGCAAGAAACTGAGAGTTGCGTTGGATGGTGTCGAGATATGTGGCATTTTTATATCATTGTGGATTGTGTATTTCAGTATCAAGAAGGTGAAAGAAATAATTTTAGGTTCACATAAGGTCTCTTTAGAGTGGGTGTCTCGGTTGTGGTGCCTTGGGTGCCTAAGAGGGAAGTCAGTAGCTTATAGGCCTTAGGGCGTTGTGGTTTTATACTAGGGTCTCTTGTGTGGTGAATTTTGGTTTAGGATCGTGGTGTTCCAACAAGGAGAAGTATCAATTTGAAGGTAATTTGGAAGGGACTTGGAGAAATAGGACAGCGTGGTAGTAGGTTGGATCAGCACAATAATGGATATAATCGGTTCTTTGGGTACTTATGACGTGGCTAGTCTCCACAGGTGTTTCGTGGAAATTCTCTTGGGTTTTGGCAACCTGTGTGGCTGGGTTGAGTTAAAAAGATTCGGTTCAGATAGCTTGGTTATGTGCAAATGGACTTCGAAGAGTTCTCAATTGTTTTTACCACTGTTCGAGGAGTATATTTCTTACCGGCGTGAGAAATATGTTGCGTATTGGGATTTTCTCCGAGATGAGATCAAATGGAAGGTTTCTGACTGATCGGTTATGTATTCTTCTTGTGACTCAGAGTTGATTAAGAGATTCTTGTACTCTTCATAGGATGGCATGGTAGATGCGGTGTGTTGTGTGGGATTGAGATTTGCATGTGCAAGGTCATAATTCAGTTTTGAAGGGAAGGACATAAATTCTTAAGAAGCATGGACGGTTTTAGATGACTAGGTAAATGATATTACTATTTGGTATGGCTTGATGAGAGTATACATTTCAGAAGGGGCAATGTGTTTTGATTTATGGATACTTCATTGGTACTGCGGCACTCTCCTGATTGATCCACTACTGATATATAAATTTTTCTAGGTAGCACAAAAGAATGTTAGAAGTATTCCTCGTGGGATGCTCGTGTATGAGAGATGTGTTAGATATTCAGGCGGTGGAGATGAAATCGGATATGGTGATTCGTATGTTTTATGGATTTGGAAGCTGGGAGTTCTTAGGACAGATTGTTTCATGCTTGTGGACTGTGAGGTTATGGCCGAAGCTAGACAAATGATAGTATGTGTTATGATTCAGTCATTATGGACTTTCGGAGGATTATTCTATTTGTGGGTGACCGGAGTTAATTTGGGGGTCCATTGGTAGGCCCAATAGGATGTGTATTCTACACCGAGCCAGATTAGTTGGCTCCATACTGCTATTGTTGTTGAACTTATTCGTATTCTGAAATGATCTGTGAGTTACTCTTCTATGCTATGATGAGTTGTGATCCGTTGGTTATAAGAACACCTGGTACAATTCTATTTGGGCTTTATAGCGAAATTTGAGCGAGATGAGTATTTGGGTATTGTGTGATTGATTGCGCGTTGGCTATGTTCTTTCCGGATTGTGGTATTATGTTATTTTCTCTCTGTGGTTACGGTAATGCACTTTGGGTACTTGATGTCGAATTTTGCATGGTTATCGATTTTGAGCATTGTGGTTGAGGTATTTCATATGGACCAATGTTTGGATGGGGTCACACATTGCAGTAGAGTTATTTTGAGATTTGATACCTCGTGTTAGATTCATGTGTCTTGGTTCTACTAGGTATGATGGGGTCGTAGAACTTCGGTTGTGGTGGTACTTGTTGAACTTGCGGGACGGTTCTCTCGTTTGAGTCATTTTTCCATGATTTGTGTATATTTGGAATGTTGCTTATTGGCACGGATTGCACGTGTTATGGATTTAGATTGTATTGATGTTGCATGTCACTAGAGTGGTCATCTTGGATGAGATGAGATCATTGGACCGAGAATGGATACTATCAGAATTGATTACAACATGTTTGGAAGGATAATATCGAAAGTCGGCTTAGAATTGGCTATAGTTCTTGTCGAATGAGAGGGAATTCCATGACTAGTTAGTCGGATAAATGGTTATGAGTTCTGCATGTTTCTTTCATCATTGACAGTGTACGAAGGTTTTAGAACGAGATGTTGTTTGACATGAGGTTTATTACTGATGTTGGGTGGTTTTGAGCAACTACTGTGACTAGATATTATTGCTATGAGTATTTGAATTATGTAATATATCATGTGGTTACATCTTGGATTATGGTTATAGCTTGTTCAGACGTATACAGTGTGTAGATGCGAGATTCTGACCATATAAAAATTTCGGGCCTATATGGAATAGGGTGACATGGGATCACCCCCGGGTGTGTGTATGGTAAGGTTACACGGCAGTGGATGGCTTTGAGAACAACTATGGGCACGTTCGAGGATGAACGTATGTTTAAGTGGGGGAGGATGTAACGACCTAACCCATCGTTTTGAGCATTTGCACTTTGTTCGATAGTTTACGGGCGTGAGTAGCTCCGTATGAGGTATTTTAACTTGTGTGAATCGTCGGTTTTGGTTTTCAGGTTATTCGGGATGATTTGGAAGAATGATTCTCAACTAGGGAGCTTTAAATTCGAAAGAGTTAACCAAGTTTAACTATTTAGCATTTGACCTCAGATTGGAATTTTGATGGTTCTGTTAGCTCCTTTTAGTGATTTTGGATTTAGGAGCGCGTCCAGATTGTGATTTGGAGGTTCGTGGTTGAATTTGGCTCGAAATGGCGAAAGTTGAATTTTGGAATGTTTGACCGGGAGTGGACTTTTTGATATCAGGGTCGGATTCAGATTCCGGAAGTTGGAGTAGGTCTGTAATGTCGAATATAACTTGTGTGCAAAATTTGAGGTCAATCGGACGTGATTTGATAGGTTTCGGCATTGGTTGTGGAAGTTTAAAATTTAAAAGTTTATCGATTTGAGTTGAGGTGTGATTCGTCGTTTTGATATTGTTATATGTGTTTTGAGGCCTCGAGTAGATCCGTATTGTGTTATGGAACTTGTTGGCATGTTCGGACGGGGTCCCGAGGGGCTCGGGTGAGTTTTAGACCAGGTTAGGATCATTTTATTGTAGTTTTGGATTTTTGCTAGCTGTTGGTTCTGGTGTGATCGCACCTGTGGCTGGTTTACGTAGGTGCGATGGTCACAGAAGCGACAGAGGAGTCGCAGAAGCGTGAAGGGGAGCTAGGCATGAGGATCGCAGGTGCGGTTGCTTGGACGCACCTGCGCAACCTCAGATGCGGTTCAAGTGCGCAGAAGCGCGATCGCAAAAGCGGCTTAAAGACCGCAGGTGCGAGGGATTGCTGGGTCAGTTGTTTTCGTATAAGCGAAGTTTTACCGCAAAAGCGGTGGTTGCAGATGCTACGAATTGTCCGCAAATGCGGAATCGCTGGGCAGAAGCTATATTATCGAGGGTTTTGGTTCTTTCTTAATTTTGGGAGCTATGGAGCTCAGATTGAGGTGATTGTTGAAGCAATTTTCACCATATGAATTGGGGTAAGTATTCTCTACTCTTATCTTTCATTAATCTATCTTCGTTTTTGGCAATTGGATTGTGAATTTTAGTGAGGAAATTGGGGGGTTTGGCCTAAAGTCTCATAATATGAATTTTTGAGTTTTGAACATCGAATTGGAGTCGGATTTGAGTGAAACTAGTATGGTTGGACTCGTAATTGAATGGGTTATTAGATCTTGTAAATTGTGTCTAGTTCTAAGGTGCGGGCCCAGGTTGGGCATTTGGCCGGTTTTGGGCTTGTGATTCAAGATTTGATCTTTTTCGATCGGGATTAGTTCCTTTAGCATTGTTTGATGTACTTGAGTTGTTTTTGGTTAGTTTCTAGCCCTCCGGAGGTCGGAACATGCAAGGTGGCATTTTGGAGCATCGCTTGGCTTACTCATTGTTGGAATTGGCTTGTTCGATGTAAGTGACTCTTCTAAACTTAGTGTTGAGGGTATGAAACCCCGTAATACGTGTTATGTGATTGATATTGAGGTGACGCACATGCTAGGTGACGGGCGTGTAGGCGTGCACCATGTGAATTGGGACTCCATTGTTTCCATGGCACTTTATAGTGGCCTATTTTGTTGATATCAGTATTTTCACCATATGATAAAGTAATTGAGCTATCAATCATGCTAGATATCATGTTTAGGTTTTATGCCGATACTATTGGGACCCATAGTAGTCGTTTCTTGCTGTCATCTTACTGATTTCATTTATATTTCATACTGAGTCATATTCATGCATTCATATCATATCTCAGTTTCAGTTGTTATTTATTGATACATCATATCATTGTTGTCAGGCTAGTTTCATGACATTATGAGCCCGTGAGTGAGACTGGAGAGATTGATGACTAAGTGAGGCTGAGAG
>AWOL01S0002472.1:33018-44135 GCA_000715115.1 Nicotiana otophora | reverse complement strand
CTCTCAGCCTCACTTAGTGATTGCTCTCCAGTCTCAGTTTCAGTTGTTATTTATTGATACATCATATCATTGTTGTCAGGCTAGTTTCATGACATTATGAGCCCGTGAGTGAGACTGGAGAGATTGATGACTAAGTGAGGCTGAGAGCCTGATTATGAGTGACAGTTATGGGATCGGGCTGCACGTCACAACATGCTATATTGATTTATGTCTGGATCTGGCTTATGATAGCGCTTGGCTGTAGGAACCCCTCCGGAGTCTGTACACACCCCTAGTGAGCACGATTGATTTTATTGAGGGATGGATCTTTCCTGGACATGGATCTTGTCAGACGCATTTATATACCTGGAGATGGATCTTCTCCATGGGGCTGGATTGGCCTTCCTCGGTACTGAGTGACTGATGGTCGATGATGTATATATTCCGGGATGGATCTTCCCTGGGCCGTATGGGCCATATACAGTACTGAGTGGTTGAGCATGATGAGTGAAAAGTATGAGACAGTAAGATTGAGTACTCTAACAGTGTGAGTACATGATTCATCTTTACGATACATGGCATTGGCATGCACACATGACATATAGGCATAGAGATGCATTTTTCCTCATGCTGTACGGCATCACGTCATTCATGACTTTTTACACACATTGATATGTGGGCATAGAGAGGTATTTCACACTTGCTATCTGAAAAGAAAATGAAACATCTTATTTATTGTGGAAAAGATATTTGGAAAAATTACAGTTTTTAAACTTACTCATATTTTTGGCATTTTCGGTAAAAGATTTGAGTTTTCAATAAGATACTTGAAAAACATGACTATTTTCTGGAACTGTGAACGAGCTGAGCATTTTACTTCTGAGATATATCTTTTATTACTTGCATTATGCTGTTATGAACTATTGTGGGATATTGGTATTGGACCCGACCATGTGTTAGCTCGTCACTACTTTCAACCTAAGGTTAGGTTTGTTACTTACTGAGTACATGCGGTCGGTTGTATTCATACTACACTTCTGCACCTTGCGTGCAGATGTTGGTTGTTGATATTGTTGTGTTCGATGGGAGCTGGATTGAAAATGTATATGCGTTCCGGTTGTAGGTTCCCCTTGTTCATGGTAGCTTTAGATCTATAAAACTCTGTTTATGTACTTTTCAAACAGACGATGTATTTATTTCATTTCAGCTTTGTAAATTCTATTATTAGAAACTCATGATTTGTATTACCAGTTCTTGGGGAAATGTATTAGTTTCATATATTTTCTTTTAATTAATGTCCTTATTAAATTTTATTGGATTTTGATAGTTGATAATTGGATTACCTAGCGGGTTGGGTTAGGGAGTATCACGACTAGTTGGATTTTGGGTCGTGACAGTTTTTAGGCTTTCTTGTTTCTAACATGGGTATTAAAGTGAATCCTGCACAAATCAAACCTATCGAGGAAATACCAGATGTACTCACAAGCAAAAAATAAAGTGCAGAGATTAACAGGAAGAATAACAGCCCTGGGGAGGTTTATATCAAAATCATCAGAAAAGAGTTTTAAATTCTTTTCAGTATTAAAAAATCAGAATCAGTTTGAATGGACTGATGAATGCCAACAAGCCCTCAAGGATCTAAAATCGTATTTGTCAAAACTACCTTTGCTAGCCAAACCAAAAGACGGAGAAATGCTACTCATTTACCTTGTTGTGTCGGAAGTGGCGGCACGCGCAGTGTTGGTACGAGAGGATAAAGGTAAACATTCTCCAATTTATTATGTTAGTAAATCTTTATTAGATGCTGAGACACGGTATCCCCATTTACAAAAACTTGCTTTAGCGTTAGTCATGGTATCTAGAAAGTTAAGACCTTATTTCCAATGTCATCTTATTTCTGTAATAACTGTTTTTCCCCTGAGGAATATATTTCATAAACAAGAACTATCTGGTATATTAGCTAAATGGACAATAGAACTTAGTGAGTATGATATCATATACCAGCCTAGAACTGCAAAACAATTGCAGGTTTTAGTAGAATTCATAGCAGATTTCAGCACAAATTTAGTTCCCAAATCAGAAAAGGAACTACAGGTATTCACGGGATCTAATTCGGGGACTTGGATTTTATTTACCGATGGTTCTTCAAATGTTAAAGGTGCGGGCTTAGGAATCGTTCTAATTCTACCTTCAGGAGAAGTCATAAGACAAGCAATAAAATGTTATCCAATCACTAACAATGAGGCAGAGTACAAAGCTTTGTGCGGGTTTGGTGTTGTCGAAAACAAGATTATCCAAAGAAATATAGAAGGAAAGGTGCAAAAATATAAAGAAGGAGTAATGTAATGGATACTGAAGAAGGAAGACTCCAAGAAATTAAAAAATAAAAAAGTATTTATAAGAAGACACGATCATCGTTAAAGTTGGTCATTATGAAGCGTCATAATGGACTATCTGTATAGGTGGAAAAAAAGGCATTACACGTGGAATATTAGTAAGCTGATGAAATATGACTCGTGGAACAACGGTATAGAGACAAGTGGCACACTAAATTAATGTAACTAAGAATACAAGGAAGGTACAAGAGAAACACCCACGAGATAGTACAGAGAAGAGAACCGGGTCTGGCAGTTGTGAAACAAAAGGCGTGAGCGAAATGAATAAAGGTTAAAAAGAGGGGAAGATACACGAACCAGAAGTAAATAAGGAATGGGAATCAGAGCAGTTATAAGGAATCTATAGCTATAAATATGTCCAATGCGGTTATCCATGATAATGGGCAATCAATACAATTAATACCCATAATGAATCCAAATTAAGTGTGAAAACCGTTATGATTGTACGCTCCTATATAAGGATAAAGAATTTCATTTATAAGGGGAGATTACGATTAGTACTGAAATACATTTCATTATTCTCTGCTTTATCAAAGTTTCCAGCCTTGATTTTAGGGATTGATTGTTGATTCATTCCTTATTTCTCTTTGATAATTTTCTCTATTACTTTTGTTATTTTTCTAAAAGGTTATTTTGGAAGTGAAGTAAAACTTGGTTATCAATAACCCGTTTTCTTCTAAATATAGACATTAACTGAGAAATCTATTTTTTGGTTAAACAATATGCATTAGAGATTGGATAAGATCAGAACGGCGAAATCAAAGGCATGAAGAGGTAGATGAAGCGGAGGACCAAGAAATTGGAGATATAATGGTTTATGATTCCGATTCAAGCAATGCCAGAAATCAAGAACCTCATGTTGATATGGATGAACTTACAAAAATGATGCAAAGCATGTGATGTACTCTTTCTTATTTTTTATAATTGTTGTAAACTTTTAATTTGCAAGTTTAAAAATAAACAAATCAAAATAGAACTTGCAAATTAATTTGAAATATAGTTTATTATTCAATGAAAATATAAAATGAAAGCGTTCGGAGTTTGATCCTTACATATTGGTCTTATTAAATATTTTTTTGTAGCCACTTAGTTTTAATTTTAAATATTTAAAATTCAAATTTTAAATTTAAAACTTTAAAGTTTAAAGTTTAATTCTTAACCTTAAAAGTTTGCAAACACCTAAATATCAATAACATTGAATAAGAAAAACATAATATACTAAAAAAACATAAGTAACCCGGTCCGGACGGGCCCTAATTAACTAAGATTTTCCCAACCCGTTACCAGCCAGGTTAGCCAGCCCACTATCCAGCGCAGACCACTAACCGGATGGGCTGTTTTCTTTTTGTGTCCAGCCCGGACCAACCCGTTTGATTAACACCCATAATTGAAAGTATTGGATCGATTTTGATATTACGATCATTTCAAAAACATTTAACCTATTTATTTGTACTTAATAAGATGAATGTAGCCAATCTTGACAAACTCAATATATTATATTTTGGGGTAGAATAAGTCAAAATAGTGTAAGTGTTATTCAAAAAAGGTTGTAATTTTCTATAAAAATGCATCTTATGTTTGTTGATTCTTCTTTCCTACTGCCTCGAGCTCTCACTTTCAGGGTGAAAACACAAGAAATTCAATGTGAAAACGGACATGCACAATCCCCCCTTTTTTTCCGACTGCCGATGTCCAACCTCCCTTCCCCTCCCCTCTTTACCATTTTCCTTTTCCTAAATTTGTGTCACCTTCCTCTCCTCCGCCACATTTTCTTCTCCTTTGTTGTTTCTCCTCCACCACCACAACTGCTAATCCTCTCCTCCACTACTCTTGTTAGGGCTTCATAATTTAATATGATTCAATTTTTTAATTTAATTTAGCTATAATAAGTTTCATTGCAGAAAACGTTTTCTTGCATTAGTTTGCAAAAGTTAGAAATATTATATCTAAATTGAATTTGTAATTTTCAATTGTTAGCTATGGATTCAATTCCTATTGTATATAATTATCGGTAGATAGCTGATGTTTGCTTGTGAAATATCTATAGACCCCAACAAGGCTTCTTTATGATTTCCTCCACCTTCATATTTGCTGAATTTGCCAACATCCCCAGTGTCAGTCCCTTTTGATTTTAAATTATTTTTAAGTTAATTATAAGTTCTTGCCATAATTCATCAAATAAAACTACGTCTTCCGTCCCCTTCTGCTCCGATCATCTTGTTGATCGTTCTTATTTTGTGGAATATTTGAAATTCTTGGGAAAAAATAGAAAATATGTTGAAGAAAAACTTATTTTTTCTTGTAATTTTTCCTTACTCCAATTGATGAGAAAACAGGGGAAAGAGTAAGGACATAGTTAAATTCTCAGTTTGTCAATATCGGTGGACAATTGTCCATTTCGGCTAACTCCAGTTTGTCAATTTCGGTGGCTAGCTGCTAGAATCACTTTTGGGCTATAAAATGTATATTATAATATTTAGCTACCAGGTGCTATAAGTTTGGCCCGAGTGGCTATAAATAAATTTCACCCAATAATTTATTTATAATAATATTTTCATCAATGCTAACTATAGCCTAGAGTAGGAGTATGATAAGTGGGGATTTTGACTGCTTATTAGCACCTTTTAGGTTTTGTTTTAGTCCGAAAGTATAGAATTGTGTTCCCGAAACTAATGAAATTATGTAAATTGCAGGAATGCTGGGAGTTTGGTCTCCCGAGATAAATTTCGACTCAAAAAGGAGTATTTCGAAGTACAAGGCAATAACGGGCTAAGAAACACAAATGTGCGGTCCGCAGAAGAAATTGCGGAGCGCAGAATTCCATATGCGGCCGCAAACCAAGAAGAAAAATCTTACAGATCTTTCAACAATGTGCGGATCAAACATGAATTGTGCGGCCGCATAAGTGGGCTTAAGAGTCAAAGATAAGAGAGTATACAAAAAGACCAGGTCTAGGAGCCTTTGTGAAGTGCGGACCGTACAAGAATTGTGCGGCCGCAGAAGATTGCCTCGCGGCTGCAATTAAGAAATGTGTGACCGCAGAAGATTGCCTCGCGACCGCAGTCCAGAAATGTGCGTCTGTATAACTCACCTTCTTCTAACTGAAGAAATCTGCGGACCACATATGAAATTGTGCGGCCTCAAAACTTTCCGAGGGGCATTTTTGTCCGTAATTTTTGGTCCTGTATAAATAGACGAGTTTCACAAAATTAGGTCAAGTTTGAACATACAAAAGTTGTTGTGATCGTTTCTCTTTGCTAATTTAGGAAGTTTTAGCTTATTTGAATATTTTAACATTAGATTTCATCATTTTAATCTTTCATTATGAGTTTAATTAGCTTTTCATCTTTATTTTATTAAAATCCCATTATGAGTAGCTATATTTTTACTAGGGTTGTGACCCAACCCTAATGTGTAAACCTATGAGTGATTAATTTTATGCTTGTTTATGATTGTGTGTTGATTATTTAACTTAGTTCATGCTTTAGTTTTAGAATTAATGGTTGCAAATATTGATTCATGCCTATTTGACTTAGTCTCTACTTGAGAAAGAAGGACCTAGTCTAGGATAACTTAGGTAACAAGTAATTGGGTTAATTGAGAGATTGATTAACCTAATTAAAGGGTTCAAACTAAAGATAGTAAGAACCCAACTTGAGATCTTATAAACTGTTTTGGTTGATACCCATTTGGACTTGAGAAAGCCAAATTGGGAAAAATCACTCTCTGACCGAGAGGTATTTAGTGGGTAACGTGAAGTTTAGAGCGATAATACACCCCAATCAACAAAATAAGTATAAATATATTTATCACATTAGGCAAACACCTAGGTTATAGTCACAACCCCAGGCCTTTAATCCAATTAGTAAAATCTCAAAAACATTTATCTATAATCTATTTCCTTTAGCTTGCATTCATTAAAGAAACAATAGAATAGAAAATAAAATCTTGTTGTGGAAGTGCAATCTTACATAACCCATTTGCTTGCTTCAAATATATACTACTAACACCCCTCATAACTCCCAGTGGATTCGATCATGACTCATAGTTGGGTAATTATTATTGCATATGACCGTATCATATCTCCTATAAAGGTATATTATGGACGTCATCAGAGTCACCCTCTCTATTAACTTCTAAGGACTACTATTGAGAAACCACAATTAATACTTAATAAACTTTGATTCTTTATAAAATCACATAAGTTTCAAGCAGTTGAGGATAGTAGCAGTAGCAACAACAACTCCAAAAAGTAAGGAGATGACACTAATCCTATTTCTGGAGACCTCGTGGAAAGTAAAGGGTAGTTTTGGGACTTTAATGTCTTGGTCTATATGTTATTTTTACGAAGGTAACATATTTTTATATTAATAACAAACTACATAAAGGATGTGTAGTCCCCCATAATTACAAAAATCAAAACAAACTTCTATTCCATAATCTTCTCATAAGGAATCTAATATATCACAAATAGATTCAAGTTCTTCTAAGACTTCTTGTTTACACCAAAAATAGAACAGGACAAGACATTTCATTTTTAATTTTTGAATGCTACTCTCCTTGTCCTCAAAACATCTATGATTTTTTTCTTCCCAAATTGTCCAATAAATGCAAGCAGGGATAATCCCCCATCTCTCTTTCTCTCTAGAAGAGATATTCTCATTGTTCCAACATACTAGTATCTCAAATATTCTTCTTGGCATAGTCCACCTGATGCCCCTCAAACTAATGAATATCCTCCATAACTAACTTGTCCGCTTACAATATAAAAAAGAGACGATTCATTGTCTATGCCTCTTGTCTACATAAGTAACACTTGGAACAAAGTTGATAACCTCTCTTGATAAGGTTATGCTGAGTCAACACTGCTTCTTTTTCCAATACTCCTTGTAGGCGGGTTTAACCGAAAACTTTCCTTGACTATGCCTTTGCCATATCATGTAGTCTTTTCTAGTTGAAATCCCTTTAAACTGCTCTAGAGTATTATGGAAATGTCTTACTCTCTAAATCTCCCAATCGTTCAGAAGTCTTCTGAATGTTAGGTTCCAATCTTGGTTTGGCCAGAGCTCTCCAACTGTTGTTGTTTGCTGTTGATTTAGGGAGTGAATGTCTGGAAAAGTTATTTCAAAACTCCTTGACCTAGCCAATTTTCTTCCCAGAAGGATATCTTCATTCTATCATCAACTCTGACTCTAGACTTGATCAACATTTTAGGCCATAAATTTCTAATAGATCTCCAGAGACTGATCCCATATGGACTGTTAACTGATTTAGTTGTCCATTATCCTTCCATCTCATATTTTTCTTTAATCACAAGTTTTTATAGTGGCTGATTTTCTGTTACAAATCTCCATAGCCATTATATCAACAAGATTTGGTTCTGGACTTTCAAATTCTTGATCCCAAAACCTCCTTCCTTTTTTCTAGCTAAAAGAGATACCCATTTAACCAAATGAATTTTTTATTTTCACTATTACCTTGCCACATAAAGTTTATTCGTAATGCATCTATCCTTTTCAAAATATTTGCCCGAATAGGAAAAAAAGATATCATATAAGTAGGGATTGCATCAAGCATAGAATTAATTAGAATCAATCTACCCCCAATGACTGGTACTGATTTTTCCAATTTTGTCAGCTTTTTCTCACATTTTTCTAACACCCCATTTCATATCCCCTTTGACTTACTCTTGGCCCATAAAGGCATCCCCAAATAAGCTGTTGGTAACTCCCCAATCCTTCTTCAAAGAATTCCAGCTAAGCTATGAATTTCTTCCACCTCATTAATGGGATATATAAAACTTTTGTTCCAGTTAATGTGTAATACAGATGTGGCTTCAAAAGGAATGAATATCACCCTCATCATTGTCAGTTGGTTCTTTTCATCTTCACAAAAGACCAATGTATCATCCGCATATTGAAGATGAGATATCACCAAATTGCTACTAATCCTGGAACTCACTTTGAACCCCTAATCCAGTTGTTGATTAGAGTTCGATGTAACATATAATTTATACCTTCCATGACAATGATAAAGATGAAGGGGGACAAGGAATCCTCTTATCTCAAACCTCATTGAGAAGGAAAGAATCCAGCTGAAGAACCATTAACTACTATTGAGAATTTTACCGTGCTGATACAAAATTTGACCCAATTAATCCAATTAATACATCTCTCTCCAAAGACCATTTTCAAGAGAGCACCCAGTAGGAAATTCCAATTTAAATGATCATTTTCCTTCTCAACATTTAATTTGCATAATATCCCAGGTTCTTTCCTTTTGGTTCTTGTATCTACACATTCATTTGCTATTAAAATGTCATCCCCAATTTGTTTGCCTCTTTTGAAGGCCATCTGTTGTGTATCCACCAGTTTATTCACCAATTTCTTAAGTCTCTTTGCTAACAACTTTAGATGATTTTGTAGATGCTACCAATAAGACTGATAGGCCTAAAATCTCTCAGCTCCTTAGCTCCAACCTTCTTAGGTATCAATGCTACAAAAGTAGCATTGAAGCTTTTTTCAAATATTCCTCGAGCATGGAAGTTTTGAACAACAACAATTACTCTATTGTGAATCACTTTCCAGCAATGGCTAAAGAAATTCATAGAATAACCATTCGGTCGAGGAGCTTTATCCCCTGCATATGCCTTAACACTTTCCCATATCTCCTGTTCACCAAAAGGACTTTACAGCATTTGATTCTCCTCAGGGCTAACCATAGGGCAATCCCTAAGATTACCTTATGGTCTCCACACCTCTAATTTTATATATAACTTCTAGTAGAATCTGACTATTTCTCTTTTGATGTCTACAATGTTCTCCACAGCTACTCTTTCAACTATCATTCGGTCAATATTATTATATCTTCTATGAGAATTTGAAGTTCTATGAAAGAATTTTGTGTTCCTGTCACCTTGTTTCAACCAAAGAGATCGGATCTTTGTCTCCAAGCAAACTCCTCTTGTGTAGCAATCTTAACAAATTCCATTGACAAGGTAGTTTTTGCGTAAATTTCTTCTTTCATCAAGTTCCTTTAATCCTGTAACTCTTCAATTCTGTAAGTGGATTGAGAATATTTGCTTTTTGTAATTCCATATTTCCTTGAATGGTTTTGCTCCATTATTTAAGCTTCTCCTTCAAAGCTTTCAATTTAAAAGCTAAAATAAAATCAGGCCACCCTTTGAATACAAAAGACTCTCACAATCCTTTAATTATTTCTTTGAAACCATCAGTTTGGAGCCGCCAATTTTTAAACTTAAAAAAAAACTAACAGATTCCCAATTTCTACATTGAAGCATCAGGGGTGTAGGATAAAATTTGATTCTATGAAGTGCAGTTTGTTTGATGTTTCTAAAACCTTCATTCCAATTCACTAAGATAAAAACCTATCCAATCTTTCTGTAATATCATGCCTATCACCTTTCCTCCATTTGTATATCCTTTCTGGAAGTTGAGGATCCACCATTTCCATGTCCTCAATGAACACTAAGAACTCAGTCATAGCCCTATTAATTGTGTTGCGAATCTTCTTCTCTTATGGGAATATAACAGTGTTAAAATCCTCACAAGCCACCTAAGGCCTAGAAAAAATACCTATGGCACTAGCCAACTCCTACCAATTATTTTCTCTTTCTTTTCTATCGCTTGGAGCATATACACTAGATAAATGCCAAGTAAAATCTTGAGTTTTACCAGAGAATTACAAGTAATTGAATAAGAACCTAAACTACTGATCTCCCCTTCCCAAATTCTGCTATCTCAAAGTACTACAATTCCCACTTTAGTCCCACTACCTTCTAATTGTGCAAACTTTTCCTATCTATTTGCCCAAAGTTCTTTAATAATTTCCCTAATATCCACTTATACCTTGGATTCTTAAAAGCAATAAACATCTGCTTTCCAACTATGAATCAAACTCCTGATTATGTAATGACCGGGCCGATTATTTTGAGAGTTGTAGCCCCGTCCCTTTATTTACTACTCATTTTATAGTTTATAGATGTTATGTGATTTTCCAAGATAGTCGGTTCGGGTCCGGTGAGTTTTTTGGAATGAATTGAGACACTTAGTATCAAGGATAAAATATAAGTTGAAAAGGGTGATTGGATGTGGACTTATGTGTAGACGACACTAGAATAATATTTTGATGGTTTCGTTAGCTCCATTGAGTGATTTCAGACTTAGGAGCGTGTCTGAATTGTGGTTTGGAGGACCATAGTCGAATTAGGATTGAAATGGCTAAAATTTGGATTGTTAGAAAAGTTTGAAATGGACTTCTTGATATCAGGGTCAGATTGCGATTCCGAAAATTGGAGTAGGACCATAATGTCAAATGTGACTTGTGTGCAAAATTTGGAGTCAATCGGATGTGATTTGATAGGTTTCGGCATCGTTTGAATACGTTGGAATTCCTTAGTTTCAATAGGCTTGAATTGGGGTGTGATTCATATTTTTGATGTTGTTTGAGGTGATTCTAGGGATCGACTAAGTTCGTATCGTGTTTTACGACTTTTTGGTATATTTGGTTGAGGTCCCAGGGGTCACAGGTTGATTCCGGATGCTTAACGGATCAGAAGTTAAAATATAAAAGTTGCTGAAGTTGGAGGTTGCTAGTGTAACCGCACCTACGGAGCTTTGATCGCAGGTGTAGGCTGGGTTGCGCGGGTGCGAGTTTAGAGGGGAGTGTGCAGGTGGTCGCAGGTGCGGCAAGAGGGGCGCAGAAGCAGAAGGCGCGCATGTG